>JAQMYG010000011.1:25198564-25201064 GCA_030014215.1 Clariallabes teugelsi
TGTGTGTGTGTGTGTGTGTGTGTGTGTGTGTGTGTGTGTGTGTGTGTGTGTGTGTGTGTGTGTGTGTGTGTGCGCAGGTGTATGGGTTAGTGGGTGCACCGTCAGAGAGTCATAACTTCCACAATCCTCTACAGGAATGACCTTGAGAGAAAGCTCACAAACTCCAGCACACAAATTGAAGACCTTTAAGTCTGCAACAAGTTTACTCGGATCTCTTTACGCACTTTTGCTTACAAGGCTTTAATTTTTTAGCGTGAACTAAACTATGAATTGGAATTTGGAATACAATGTTGGTTTCCGCGATTTCACCATGTCCACTTTTGCCTACTTTTCAAGCTGCTGCTCATTCATCGGGATGAAGCTTGGGAGAAGAGCGCTATCCGCCTCTTCCGCATGTGTGAGCTCACAGATGCCCAGGATTAGCTAGTGGAGTTTCAAAATGTCACCCCTCTCCCTCATTTATTTTTTTCATTATTAATCGTTAAAATTCACAATATTTCCCCTTTTGTTTTTTTCATCACTACAGCCTGAACATTGTTGCTCTCAACTATAATTGTCACGAATAATTATACTAACTCATAGGTTATTTTAACGTCCAAAACATTACAGAAATTAGCAAAAAAAAAAAAAAAAGGCACAAATTACAGACTAGTTTCTTTCTCTTTCCGAAAGTAAAAAAGTGCACTTCATTTAGTTAGACAGAATTTTCCTCACTTATTTTCTGAAGCTCATCAGAAATAATTGCTATAAAAATTAAATACACTTTTGTGTAAAAAAAGATTTTTGAAAAATGTAATTGAAAACAATTTGTACGATTTAATTTTCAGTATCTTAATTCCCTTAAATTTAAAGTGCAGTTTTTAGGCAAGAAATCCTTGTTTAAGAGAAAGAAAATATTTTATTCATATACATTCAGTCGAAAGTGGAATGTTTAAACACTGGAAATATTTAAATTTAATTTAAATTTAATTTAATTTAAATATTAAATACTTAAAATATATATTTTAACCGTTGTTGCCACGGACCTAAAAATAAAAATAAAGAAAAAAACAGGAGAGTAAAATCTAAGTACTAAGTAAATCAAATGTTCTCTTGTCCTTCTCAGATCCTAATACAACTTTAAACGAGTGCTTTATTTAATAATTATGGATTCATGATTAATTAGGCTCTTTAGCTATTTTAAATTAGAGTGGTGTAGATTTTGTGCTTTTATATTTAAATTAATATAAAATAAAAAAGAATTTTTTTTATGATATTTAACTGAAAATAATTAATTTCTATCATGTCTTGTTTCTTAAAAAGATTTAATAACACGTAACGTACCGTACAGAACAGTTTATTATTTATTTGTTCATTTACATTTTTTTAATGTATTTAAAATCAGGATGTTTGAACATAAATGTAAAATATATATCACCTGGTGAGTTTATAATAATTAATAACTGTTATAATAATTATTAGTAGTAGTAGCAGCATTATTATTAACATTATTAAAGCTAGAAGAAAATAAATATACAAAAAAAAGCACTTTTAAACAGAAAACATATCTGCTGGTGTGTGTTTCTCTAAATTCATTGTTTATCATTTAAAATGTTCCGTTGCATAATTACCATATGGATATGTTGTGTAGGTGTGTGTATGTTTTTACACTCACAGAGCACAAGAGCACTAGCTCACTCCCTCACTCCCTCACTTCTTCACTCTTGATCAGCTGACCTTATTTCCAGCACCACATCCGGCTGTCTGGCTCCGCCCACTCATCAAAGGGAGAGAGAGAGAGAGAGAGAGAGAGGCTGGAATGTTAGCAAGATACTTGAGTTCTACTTCACAAGAAGATGAAAAATTTTGATCCATAATGGTTGCATAATATGAGGGGTGAAACGAGACATAATTAATAAAAACAGAAACGTTGATAAAAATACAAGTCATTCGACTATAAACGAATGGGTTTTACAGTCTTGTAGACGTGGCAAAAAGTGTAAGAATTTATTACTGTTCTGAGTTATTTCATTAATTTATTAACTCATATATTGAGTTAAGGAATCATTTAAGGAGTCATTTGCTGAATCATTTCATTGTTCATGCCTAAGGATGGAAAGTGACACATATTCCCGTTTTCTCTCATCTTTGTGATCTTAAGTTATTACTGTGTGAGTGCATGAGAATGCAGTGGTGTGTGTGTGTGTGTGTACGAGCGTGAGTGCGTGCACTCAATTCCCTCACACACGCCAATCAAATTAGCATCCCATCAATCGTATAGATTTATTGATCTTATCTTCTAATTAGACTTTCAGAAGCAAAATTAAAGCGAGCCAGCAGATGACGAGTGCTGCAGGAGAGCGGAGATGTAGGTCTGTATTTTTCAGGAAAATTAGTTCCTATGTTTTTTTTTGTTTTGTTTTTTCCATTAGACTATGTTGTACAAATTACATTACTTTTTTTTTTTTTTTTAACATTGTGTTTGTACTCAGTCAGGGTTGCGCCACTACATGTTTTTTTT
>JAQMYG010000011.1:25206064-25218326 GCA_030014215.1 Clariallabes teugelsi
CAAAATTATCTGCCAAGATCATTTCACTAATGTATTTTTTTTTCCAGAAATAAGCTTAATAATTGTTGATTTGATTTGTTGTAATCTTATTTTATGAAATTGTAGAAAAATCTGACTATATTCACGGTATATTTTCACTTGCTAAGATGTTATATTTTTCAGTAGAAAGTGATGATAAGTGCACATGATACTTACCTAAAACTCATTATATCATGTCCTTTACTTTCAGGGGAAAAAGAAAAAGTGTGTAAATTTGAAATTATCCCACGCACATGTAAAATTTTTCTTCTTCCTAAAGAAATCGTAATGTGATATGACGCCGTATCACTACTTTGGCAGATTTATAGTTTCTTGGACGTATATTTTATATTTGTGTTTATTTCTGCACTATATCTAATGCCTGTATTAATAAATCAGCCTTTTCCATTTTGTTATTTTGCTGTTCTTGTGTGTGTTTGTGTGAGAGAGAGAGAGAGAGAGAAAGCGCAAGTGTGTGTGTGTGTGTTGCTGAATAAGCAGATGATCCTAGCCTTTATACACGTCTGTCCCTGGACCAGACTAGCTAAGAGGAGACTAGGTGTCTTTCTGCTATTGATTCCATCCTGCCAGGCCTTCCGTCTCAAGCAGCTCGGCAGACACACACTCTTTGTGTCTCCCTCTCTCTCTCTCTCTCTCTCTCTCTCTCTTTCTCACATATACAAATGTACACTGGACCTAGTCATGCTGGAAGCCGCGCTATTGATCCGACCTCTAACCCACTGGCGCTAACCTTACTGGAAGTTTTGGAGAGCAGCGACAACCGTCCGTGGACACTAAACCCCGCCCCCCCCCCCCCAACCACCACCACCACCCTCAGTACGCCCACGTAGTCGCGCACGTAGCCACGTGTGTCTCCCGTTGTCTAGACCCTGTCGTCTTCATTTTCCACATATGCACACAGGAAGCACCGTAAGTGTGAGCTCGGGTTTCGTCTGTCTGAAGCAGGTAATGTACATCAGCTATACGTTTGCTCATTAAGGATGGGGGAGGGGCGGCGCTCACACAGTCCTTATATACCGCCTATACAAAATAAAAGTCTTTTAATCTGCTCGTTGAAGGAGTGTCCTGATCTTTACGGTGGTGTCTTTAATAGAGCTTCAGAACTCTAAGAACAAGAGCGCTACGGCGAATACAGTCGAACAGATCGTACGACAAGGAACTAGGAAGGTGTGAAAGTTTGTAGTTTGTAGTTTTTTTTTTTTTTTTACCCTTTTACCCACAATGCATCACTCTCGCTTCCTGCTTCCTGCTCCCAGGCACGTCTCGTCGCATTTTACATCCAGAACGTATTCCACATACACATGTGAACCGTAGAGTTGGATTTAGACCTACGGGGCCTGCTGAAGGCGCGCGCACGTGTGTTTGTGTGTGTGTGTGTGCGTGTGTGCGTGTGTGCGCGAAGAGAACACAGAGCTTGTTGCTTATTCTGTTTGATGGGCCGCGCCTGTAAGGGCTAAGAGAGGATCATCCCCGATGAACCTGGTAAATATCTCATGGCTGAAGGTTTTGTGGTAGAACTGAATCTCACTGGCGCTGAGAAAGAGCGCAAACACACACACACACACACATACACAGGGCTCACTATATACATTTATCAGCCTGCTTTAGGGATGTATGTATGTGTGTGTGCTTTATTCTCTACATCCTCATACATGAACAACAGAACTGTAGTTATTGTTCATGACTTATGATGTCATAATTTATGCTAATCAGTGACCATATAAGGAATTGAACATTACATCAGGAAAATAATCAACTACAGGGTGGTGTGATGAAGTGTCATTTAGATTATTGTTCATGTACATGCAGGTAGGGAAACGAAACGTTCAGCAGGAACGATTATGACATGAATAAAAAATTGGAGGAGGGGAATGTTTTTTATTTAACTTTAGCATTGTGTTTGTTGGGTTTTTTTTTCGTTTTTTTGTTTTATTTGTACTCTCTTCTGAAATTAGGCTCGGACGTACAGTGGATGTACATGCACGACGCAAAATTTCAAAACAATTCATGTAAATTGAAAAATAAATAATAGTAATAATTAATTCATACATTTTTTGAGTCAATAATGAAAACAGATGTTTTATTCTCCACACCATTGTTTTTTTTTTTCTTTTTCTTTTTTATTGTTCCATTAAAAGTGTCATTATCATATTATAATTATTATTATATCATTTGAACATTATAAACTTCTATTGGAGAGTCTGTGCTGTGCTCGTGGATCGCGGTCTTCGAGCCAGACTTATGAAGTTGGTTACGGCGGTCCAGGTGATCCCACACACACACACACACACACACACACCCCCCTGATATCTCAGTGCATGATGCCAAAAACGTGAGCGCGAGAGAATGTGAGAGAGTGAGAAAATAAGTGAGCTAAAGAGAGAGAGATGAATGGAGGGATGTATAATAGATGAAAGTACAGATAAACACATGGACGCAAAGATTAAAGATATAATGATGTGATGGATGAACACATTAATGAATAGATGAATGAACAAATATAGATGATGGTGGATGAATGGATGAACACATTAACGGACAGATGAATAAACTGATCTGTGGAGAAGGATGGTGAGATGATGTCCAGCAGGATGGAAGACATGCGAGGATGGATGGATAAATAAGGATGGATGGGTGCACAGGTACTGTAGATGATGGATGGATTGGTCACCTGATGGATGAAGGAGTGAACAGACAGAGGGATACACAGATGGGGTTAAATAGATGTGTTCTAGAAGATGAATAATGAAAAAGATGAATAATAAAAATACTGGAGTAATACATTGTTTCTTAAATATATATATATATTTTTTTGTAAGTTTTGTAGTCACCCACAGGACTGACCTTCAGCTCACGCCCACCCACCCCCCCCCACCCCCCGCCCCCCATATGTTTTTCCCGCCACTTCCTGTCCTTTATGCTCCGTGCCGGCGGTCGAGCGGCGCTCTTTGCTGAGCGTCGATGCCATCGGCTCTCGCTCCGAATGGACTTAAAAACTCCTGTTTGCTGACAGCTTAAAGCTTAATTGACTGGAAGCCAAATAGAGCGTGTTGGCTATTCAGCAGCGCAGCCTATTGATAAAGCCGCGTGTAAATGGGGCTGGAGAAAGAGCGTGGATAGAGGGGAGGGTGTGTGTGTGTGTGCGCGTGCGGAGGAGCAGAGCAGGAGGGGGTCTTGTATTGAGGAAGAGGCAGAGAGGCGCAGTCAGAAACGCTTTGTGGACTCTTTTATTACAGAGCCGAGGCCGAGGTCTCAGCGGACTCACACTTCATACCGGCCGGCTGTTCCTCTATTGAAATGCCACACACACACACACACACACACACACACACTGCGATTACACATTCCCTACATGCACGCCACACTTCTAATAATACAGCTGTGTGTTCTTCAAAAGAGACGTGAGAGTGTGTGTGACTGAGTGCTTTCCTGCTGCTTCTTTCTCCTTCGGCGCCTAATGAACCTTTTCTTCCCTCTCTTTGTCCCTCACTGCACTCATTCCCCCCATTTTCCACTCGTTCTCCTCAAATCAGATAAATCACCTCTTCTCTTCTCTTCTTCTGTCCTCTTCTCTCTTGGTATCTTCTCCGTTCTCGTCTTCGCTCACATCCATCCATCCATCCATTCATCATTGTTCATCGCTCCATTCATGCCCTCGATCCGTTCATCCCTTCATCCACGCTATCATGAATTGTTTTTTCTTTGCACCATGTCTTCCAGCATCCACCTGTTGTAACCTAGTATCCCTCTGTCTGTTCACTCCTTCATCCATCCATCCATCCATCATGTCTGTCAATCAATGTGTGCGCCCATCATCTTTGTTCATCCATCCTTTCATCTGTGTTATCCTTTCTGATCATCCATTCCATCCGTCTGTCCGTCCATTAATGTGTTCATCCATTTATTCATTCGCTAACGCATCCACTTATCGTCTATCCTTGTTTATTCATCTATTCATGTTCATCCATCCATCCTTTTTATCCATGTGTTCATTCATTACTTAATCTATCATCCATCCATTCTTGCTTTTCATCCCTTAATACCACTGTTATCTGTCCATCCCTCCTTCCCTCATTCATTCTCTTTTTCTCTCTCCGTCTCTCACACTACGCACTCACTCTCTCTCTCTCTTTCTCTCCCTCTCACACTACTCCCTCTCCACCTCTCTCTCTTTTCTCTTTCTTTCTTTCTCTCTCCTTCTCTTACACTACTCCCTCTCTCTCTTTTTCTCTCTCTTTCTCTCTCTCTCTCTCCCTCTGTCACTCTCACTCGCTCACACACACTCTCTCTCAAGCTCACTTTTTGACATCATGCGCTGTGACATCAGTATCTCAAAGCAACAAATTTTTTTATATATATTTTAATATTCTCTAAAAGCATTATCCTGCACTTTATTGCCCCTCGGTCCCGGCACTTTATTTTGTGTAATGTGTATTTTATTAAAATATAAATATTTCTGTCCATCATCGCTGAGGAATGTTGCGCTCGGTCGCGGACGATATCATACGCAGACTCTCACGCCGATATATAGATTCACAGAGAGAGAAGAGAAAGTTTATTCTTTCAGTTACCTGAGATGTCATTTGCTGAATCTTGGGGTGTGTGTGTGTGTACAGGTTGGACTATTTTTTTGTTGTTTTCCCTTTGCCTTGCCAATCTAAAATGAAGCGAACCTAGTTAACCTTCAGCAGAAGGACATCACCTGAGCGTCCCCGCGCTTTTTGCCCCTTTCTCACAAATTGCGTTTGCAATTATCGTCCGTCTGACATCTCGTAAATGAATTCCGCACGAGCGCTTGACCTCTTTTGTCTTAGCGTTTCATCAGGGGAACCCTCCTCCGTCCTTCCCGAGCTCCTCTGGACGGTTCATTATTTATTTATTTAATTACATTTTTTTTTACATTTGTTTGTTTTTCACGCTACGCAAAAAAAAACCCCGCAAAAAGCAGCATTTATTTCCCTGCCATGAGAACCCTCAGATATCCTCCTGCAGCCAGGATCGATGGTTTCCCACAATCCCCGGCTATCAAATATTACCTGCCTGCGTATCGGTGATCAATGGCGGCCAGGCTGGCTGAGAGCGCAAAGCATCGTGGGAACCAAGATTGGTGTGCGTGTGTATGTGTGTGTGTGTGTGTGTGTGTGTGTGTGTGTGTGTGTGTGTATGACTCGGCCTGATAATCCCACGCTGCCGAAAGTGTGTGTGTGTGTGTCCAGAATGCAAGCAAATGCAGATGAAATATTTTAGTTTTGAGAAGTCTGTTCAGCCTGTTCTAGATTGTTAGACCGAAGGTTCTAGATTGTTCCAGAATGTTCCCCATGTTGTAAAGAGTGTGTCTCCTATTGAATGTCTCCAGTGTTCTAGATTGGTTATAGTGCGCTAGAATGTTTATATACATTTATAATATATATATATATATATATATATATGCTTATTGTTATAGGAGCTTCAAAATGTTCTAGAATGTTCAAGTGTTTTGAAGTCTTGTGAAGTGTTTATTATGTAATTCTTCATGTTTTAGATTGGTTATAGTGCACAAGATCATTTTTAGTGTTCTAGAATGTTTAGCCTGTTCAAGATTTGTAGTGTTTTGGATTTATATAGTAGATTGAGAATGTTCTAGAATATTCACCATGTTGTGAAGTGTTTATTATGAACTTTTTTAAAGAATGTTTAGACCGTTTCACATGTTTTAATAGAAGATTCAGAATGTTCGAAATCTGTTCTAGATTTTTTTTGTAGTGATCTAGAATGTTTGTACTGTTTCAGATCTTTTATCTTTTTTTTGTGCTTTAGATTGTTATAGTAGATTCAGGATGTTCTAGAATATTCACCATGTTGTGAAGTGTTTATGAAATACTTCAAGCTCTTAGATTGTTTCCACAATGATATAATTATGTAATCCACAATCAATTATTATATAATTTTAGTGTTTTAGATCATTTATAGTGTTATAGAATGTTTAGACTGTTCTAGATTTTTTTTTGTAGTGTTCCAGATTTGTAGTGTTTTGGATTTTTATAGTAGATTCAGGATGTTCTAGAATATTCACCATGTTGTGAAGTTTTTATTATGAACTTTTTCATGTTCTAAATAGTTTCCACGATCAATTATAATGTTCTAGAATGTTTATAGGGTTCTAGATCATTTAAAGTGTTTTAATAGAAGATCCGGAATGTTCTAGAATGTTTATACTGAGTCTAGATTTTTTTTTTGTGTGTGTGTTCTAGAATGTTTATACTGTTTTAGATCTTTTAGCTTTTTTTGTGCTTTAGATTGTTATAGTAGATTCAGGATGTTCTAGAATATTCACCATGTTGTGTTTATTATCAACACGTTTTATGCTTTAGATTGTTATAGTGGACGGTAGCAAGAAGAAAAGTGAGCCGTATTCAGTTTGGTTTTTAAAGCAGCCGGTGCCAAGAGGAATATTTACATAAATTAAGCTTAAGTGAGGTTTAATGTTTTATTTGTTTTATATTATACTTCATTTATGTTTAAAAAATGTTTTCATTGTTTTAATATGTAAAAATATGATTATATTGTTGGAAATTGGGAATATTGGTAATATTTTTGGGTGGCTGGAACGAATTATCTGCATTTACATTATTTCCAAAGGGACAATGTGTTTCACAATACGACATTTCACCTTAAGAACTCGCCTAAGGAGCGAATTAAATTCTCAAGCCGCGAATCTCTCTCTATTTTTTGGCACCCCTCTCTCTATATTGTGTCTCTTTTCTGTCTTTCTATCTCTCTCTCTCTCTCTTTCTCTCTGTCTCTTTCTCTTTTCTGTCTCTTTCACATGTTTTCTTTTTCTCAGTGGATAACACAGAGGCAAAATGAAAGTAAAAGAAGCGACCTAAAGAAACGGCGGTAGAAAGGAAGGGAACGCCTTTGTGTACGATGCATAAGTGCAGAAAATCACTGTCGGTTCTTGAGTGTTTTAGGAAATTAATCAACAACAGGATGGTATGATAAGGCAGAGTTTTTACCTGTTGTACTACCTCAGAGATTATTGCTTTTCTGTAACGTCCTGGAGTATTTTATTCCTCCTTCATCACAGCAATTCGCTGATCATTCCAATCGTTATGTATTAAAGGAATATCATATTTTTTATTTTTATGGTTATGTTTAATGTTTAATGTGAAACATCCTCTTTTCAGACTAGGTCTCTGTAAATGCAGAGCTCGTATTATCTCGGTGTGTGTGTGTGTGTGTGTGTGTGTGATGGCTTACCTCATTTTCTGAACCGTTTTTAATTGATGCTCTCCCCCGCTTGATAATTTTATTTCCGCCCGAGCGCAGCTTGCCGAGATCCGTCTCTTTTTGAAAAGATTAATAATGTTGTTTTTACAAAAAAAGAAAAGAAAAAAAGAACGCCAGCGGGCCGTCGTCCAGCCTTTTTAGTTTATTATGTTTGAAAGCAGGGAGCAGCAAATAGGATTTAGATACAATGTCGTTAAAATAGATCTTGGCCGTATCAAAGGTGGAGGATCGATGTGGTTCAAAAATCGATGGTTTACACAGACCGAGGTGCACGAAGCCGTACGCGGCGCAGGCGGAGATGAGAAGCAGGAAATACATGGCCGTGTCCGAGCTGATCCGATCCGTCAGTGTCCTGTTAGTGCTCCATTAACCCATAAAGCCACTGAAGTCAGCTTTCTCCCAAATCCTCCTCCTTTCCCAGCATTCCCCGAGTCCTGTCTCTACACCGAAGACACCAGGGGACTCGGATTAAACATACTGACTTTATATTTCAATATTTCATATACAATAATTGTTTATTGATTTGTTGCATCAATACAGTAAGATAAAAATAGATGAATAGAAACATATTTTAGTTTAAAATGTTTGAAGTGTACAAATGTATTTAAATACTTGTAATATATTTAATATCTTTACTTTTCGTCAAACGTTTTTTAATCCATCTGAATCTTCATAAATGTGCAGATTGTCAGAGTGATGTCTGTCTGTCCGTCCGTCCGTCTGTCTGTCTGTCTGTTAATCTGTGTTAGTACCTTTCTGTCTGTCTTAATATCAGCTTGTCTGTCTTCCTGTTGCTGTCTTACCATTTGTTTTACTGTCTGCCTGTCTGTCTGCTTGTCTTACTACCTCTTTATAATTAATATTAGTATAATTATGCCTATATGTTTATTTGTCTAACTGGTTGTCCTACTGTCTAGCTGTCTTTCCTTCCGTCTGTCTCTGTCTTACTGTCTGTGTATCTGTCTGTCCTACTGTCTGTCTGTCATAATGTTTAGCTTTCCCACTGTCTGTTCTACTGTCTCTCTGTCTGTCTTACTGTCTAGCTGTCTCTCCTTCTATCTGTCTGTCCTACTGTCTGTCCCAGTGTGTGTGTCCTTCTGTCTGTCTGTCTGTCTTACTGTCTAGCTCTCTGTCCCATTGCCTGTCTGTCTTTCTTACTGTCTAGCTGTCCGTTCTACTGTCTGTCTGTCTTACTGTCTAGCCGTCTACCTTGCTGTTTGTCTTACTGTCTGGCCGTCTGTATGGCTTACTGTATTTTTGTGTTTAAAATGCCTGTCTGTTTTTCTGTCTGTCTGTCAGCTTAGCTGTTTATTTATATGTAGTCATCTCTCTATCCGTCTAACTATCTGTCTATCCATCTGTTTATCTGTCTATTTGCATGTGTTGTTCTTTCTGTCCATCCTATATATTGCCTTCTGTCTGTCTGTCTGTCTCGTTATTATAGTGTTTGAATAATTATTAAAATAATGATTAAATATATAATAATTAAAATATACTATTCTTAACATTTCATATTTAATCTGTCTATCTTTGTCTATCTTTTGTCTTTCTGTACATTTAACTGTCTCTCTATAATTGTGTCTGTTTATAATTAGTCTGTTTTTCATTTTTGTCTGTCCACGTGTGTAACACGTGTGTAAGCTCATTCAGAACTTTTGAACTTGCAAGCTTGTGTTCCACTTTATCAGTCGTGTGTGTGTGTGTCAGTCATGTGTACGGTGGTTAACCAGAGCTCAATGTGCTATTGACCCCAGCTATAGAAAGAGGAGACACTCTTATACTGAGAATGTTGTGTGTGTGTGTGTGTGTGTGTGTGTGTGTGTGTGTGTGTGTGTGTGTGTGTGTGTGTGTGCATGTGTGTGTGTGTGCGTGTATGAGCACAGACCGGAGCAGAGGAGGATGAGATAAATTGACAGTGTTTGTCTTTATTGACATTACTGTCAGATTGGCATCACAATTAAAGGCACCTCAACACTGCAGGGATCTTCCGTGTCTTCACAGTGTCCAAGTGTGTGTGTGTGTGTGTGTGTGTGTCTGGAACAGATAACAGAAAAAAGCAGCCACTCACCCTCTCAGAGATGCCCTGGCCCAAAAGGTCAGAGGTCACATGAGAGCCAATCAGAGGCGAGTGAGGAAATTGGGCCGGAATCGAATCAGGCTGAAGGTAGCTGTTTCTGCTCGCTACACGGCGGAGTGTAAGACCTGGGGAATCGCATTAGTCCGTCCCGCACAGGAAGACGAAACGGAAATAACGCAATTACTTTAGTCGAAATAAAACAATAGACGGGTTGAAAGAGTCCCGTTTAAAACCAGTAACCAAATCAAGAGCAAAATAAAACGCGCTCGCTTCTTTTTCTCTTTTGCTCTTTAACACTAAATCGGTTTATAAACCCGAAAGTCATCTCTGACCTTTTTTTTTTTTTTTTTTTTTTTTCCCCCCCTAATTGTGTGTTCGTGTGTGTGTGAGAGAAAAAGAGAGAGACGAGATGCTACACGTCTCCTCTTCAGTTCCGCACCGGATTAAAGATATCGATTTCCATTAGCCTCTGTTAATAAAGATTTTTGATTAGCGAGATGGATCTCCGTTTGTAGTCTGAGATGATTAGCGCAGATTTTATTACAAACAAACGTCTTGTGCAGAACCGGTGCGAGATGGTGAAACTCCGTCTGCTGAGGGATCTGAGACTCAGAGAGACTCGGAAAAGTGCACAGGCGCTCTGTATGACGTGGGCGGAGCTTATGAGGATGAGGTTTATCAGACAGAGCGAGCGTCTCTGCAGTCAGGTGGGGAAACGAATCAGGAACGCAAACAGGATGATGTTGTCCCTCTAAAGGTTCCGTGAGATCATGTAGCGTGAATTTCCCTCCTCCGTTTTCCCCTGGTCCTTTCCTTTCTTTCCCTCTTCCTTATCATGCACCTGTTCCCCCTTCCCTTCCTCGATCTACATAAATACAAAAATATTCACTTTATCTTTTCTAGTTAATATCTATTGGTGCAGGTGTTTGTTTACATTGAGACAGTAGCGCATTAGTAGATTATTTTAAAGTACGTAGATTATTAAATCCGACATATAACTGTTCATAACATCACTTTTACTCAACATTTAGATTTCCCTTATGGTGCAGATTAAACTTCAGGCAATGTAGATTATATGGAATTATTTATTTATTTATTTATTTTTACTATTTCACTTGAAATCTATATTTTAGCTTATTATTGTAGTACACACTTTGGGGTTAAATTTCTTTTTGCTAAAATTCTTTATCCCAATTGCAAGTTTCTTTCTTTTTTTTTTTTTTTTTTTTTCAGTCTGGCTTTGCTCTTTAACATTTCTACCACTTGTTTTTTTTTTTTTTCAGAAACACCTGTCTTTTTCTTTTTTGTACTTTCTTCTTTCCTCTTAATTGTTCAAATGCTTTTGACCCTCTCTCTCTCTCTCTCACACACGCACACACACACGCACACGCACTGCCGATTTTTGGACAACCTGATTGGTGGTCAGATGGTGATCAGGTGACCAAGCCAAGCGGTCAGTGCTCACACCGAAGCCCAGCCGAGTCATAGCCTTTGTTCACCAACTGCGCACACACACACACACACACACACACACACACACACACACACACAAGGCAAGCACACGCCGCACCCCGGCTGTGCTATACACGTGTGCATTCAGCAAAGGCCTGAGTGCAGAGGTTAATACGTGTGCCGTTCTGCAGCGTGTGTGTCTTTGTGCGAGCGCATGTTAGCGCGTGTCTAATTGAGGCGTGTGTGTGAGTGAATAAGTGTGAAATGCAGAGGGGTGCAGTTGTGTGTGAGGGAATAAAAACCTCCCCCTCACCAGCACATTTCCGAAAGCGTAACCCCCTCCGGTGCTCTTATTGTGGGGTGCAGCAGGACGGGGTGGGGGTGTATGCGGGGCGGTGTTGGGGGTGCACTCCATTTAGCAAGCCGAGCTTGACCATGACCTCAGATTCACACACACACACACACACACACACACTATGCTACACAATAATCCACACACAAGCGTTGGGCCTCTACTGTAGAGCACACACATTCAGGCTTTCTGTTGCACGCACACACACACACACACACACACACACACACACACACACACACAAAGCCAGGGTATGTGCAGCACCCCCCTCCACACACACACACACACACTCTCATACCCAGAGTCTATACAACACACACTCTCACATACACATACACAGGTCCTATACAGAATACACACACACACACACACACACACACACACACACACAGACACACACACAGTAATACACGTCCTGGGAACAACACTTCATGTTTTTTTTTGTTTTTTTTTATCTGTTTATTTTGTGTGTGTGTAAAGTTCCGTGTTACAGACTGTTACAAAAGTGTGTGTGTTCCCTCATCACCTCCACGTATTAGCTTGTTACTATAGAAACGAAGGTGGACGTGAGCGAGACCGTTAACATCAACCAGTCTGAGATGTTTGTTGCTGGTGTGTTGATGATGATGATGATGATGATGTAATTTTGTGTTGATGCTCATTTGTTCTTCAGTGTAATAATTACCAAACCCTTCTTCTTCTTTTTCTTCTTCTTCTTCTTTCTCCTCCTCCTCAGGATGTCTGAGTAACCTCCCTCCCAGCGTGAAGAAGATCTCGAACTCGTACGAGGAGCGGAGGAAGCAGGCCACGGCCATCGTCCTGCTCGGCGTGATCGGGGCCGAGTTCGGGGCCGAGATCGAGCCGCCCAGGCTGCCCTCTCGCCCCAGGACCAGCGGACAGGCGCCCGACGGATTCGGCCTCACCACCGGAGGCTCCAACTATTCACTGGCACGACACACCTGTGAGTTCCACTGCTGTCTCTCTCACACACACGCTCACACACGCGCACACACACACACACACACACACACACACACACACACACACACACACACACACACACACACACACAC
>JAQMYG010000011.1:25258700-25269006 GCA_030014215.1 Clariallabes teugelsi
TTACTCACTAATCGACTTACTGACCTAATTACTGACTTACTTACTCACTAATCGACTTACTGACCTAATTACTGACTGTTCCACTTATTGACTGAATGCTGACTTGTCTATTGATTAACCTATGTATTGGATCACTTACTGACATAATTACTGACCTCCTACTTACTGACTGTCTCACTGACTCATTCGCTGATTTTCTCAATTAATTACTGATTAATTTAGTTAAATTTACTGTTAAGTAATTAAATTACTGACATATTTACTGACTAAATCACTATCTAACCTGCTTCCAACTCACTTATTGAGTTAATTACTGACTGACTTACTTACTGACTCTCGTACTGACTGAATTCGTTATCAACTGACCTGATGACTGACTCACTGGCTCAGTTACTGACTCATGTACTCATGTAGTTATTTAATTACTAAATACTATTATTTACTGACTCAGTTAATGTGTTACTGAGTTATTTACTGACTTGCCTACTGACTGACTGACTCACTGACTTTCCTTCTCACTCACTTTTCAGCTCTTAATGTATAATGTTATCTTCATCTAAACCAAGTCTTACTCGGTGTGTGTGTGTGTGTGTGTGTGTGTGTTTTCTTCAGATGAACACCTCACTCTTGGGCAGTATAGGAATGCTAAACTCCGCCCCTCAGCTGCGCTGCATCAAGACCTACCAGGTCCCCCCGGTGCAGCCGGCGTCTCCCGGCTCTCAGAACTCCCTCAAACTGGCTCGTCTCATCTGGACCTCCAACCGCAACGTCATTCTGATGGCCCACGACGGCAAAGAGCACCGCTTCATGGTGTGAGGAAGCTCAAACCAGCACCGAGCTCAGGCTCACGTCGAGAACTTCAGGACCGCGTACCTCCGAGAAGAACGGAACCCGGACCCGGACCTCCACAAGGAGGCATTTTAGTGTGTTTACATTGCTGTTTTTTTTTTCCCCTCCATTCCTCTTTTTATTTAAACCACTTTTAAATGTACTTGATAGAGAATGAAGGATTTCGGGGAAATTGTTGTTGTCGTCTCAAGTTGTGAAGGGGGGGTCAAAAGGTCAACAGGGGACTTTTGAAGGGATCGACGAGAGTTTTAACTTCGTTTGCACATCGCAAAAGAGAACCGAATGTGTTCCTGGCACATACCCTGATCTCCACAGGGCCCCTGTGCTCCCGTTTCTGTCTAACCCTAGTGACCCTGTGATCTGTGTGTGATCTCCGAAAACTGTTCCTGCATGAGGTACTGAAACTTTTCTTACATTTTAACCGGACCAAAACGGACCAGAGCCACTTCCTGCATAGGCGTAGTGTTAAGAATTATCGAGCCCTTTCCTGCTTCGAAACTTCCTGTTTTGTTTATCGGTCGCATGGCAGGCCTCATTTATTTTCTTTGCCATGTTTCTGCTGGAACATTAGTATTAACAGGAACTAACTAACTTGTCACTTCCTGTTTCTGACCATTTTCTGCTTTGGCATAGTTAACAGATTTCTCACTTCCTGTCTTGGCATAGTTAACAGATTTCTCACTTCCTGTCTTGGCATAGTCAACAAATCTCACCACTTCCTGCATTCCCCTCGTTATTTTGTCGGACCACTTCAAACTCCACCCCCTCTGGCTTGATCTTTATATATTAGCCCCACCCCTTTTCCTGCCATGTAGAAGTGGCCTTGAGTCCTGGTCTGATTTATCACTGAAAGTGTCTAGTGGATGAACATAATCATTATCACATATTGTTGATTTGTACATCACCAGGAAGACGCCTGAGCGCAGCTTGTTGTGTTTTTTTTTGTTTGTTTGTTTGTTTTGTTTAAAAAAAAGTTTCCTTGTTTTGTATGTGTCTCGTCTAGCCGTGAGTCGTTTTTTGCGTTATCGTGGAATATTCGCTAGTGTGTTGTTGAGATGCTGTATTGCTATTTATCAAAGTAGCTGTTCTTCTCTGGGCCTTGGACTTAGCGTGTGTTGTTAATACACACACACACACACACACACACACACACACACACACACACACACACACATAGTCATATGCCATGTGCTGTAGATACTAGCTCAGAATAAATGAAGGTACAAAAGAATCTTTTTCGACAAATGTTTGTGCGTGTGTGTGTGTGTGTGTGTGTGTGTGTGTGTGTGTGTGTGTGTGTGTGTGTGTGCACATGTGTGTGTTTGTGCGTGCATGTATTTTAATTTAAAAAAAGGTAATAGTTGTGTTCCATGCTTTTACATTTACAATAGACGCCAAACTTTTTAAATTTAGTGTGCACATTTTATTTATTTACAAACGTTTGTTAGTTTATCAACTTTATCATAAAAAAAGTTGAAAGTTCTATTAAAAAAAAAAGAAGAAGAAAAAAAATTTCCACAAAATTTCAATGTTACAAGATTGTATTTCTGAAAAAAAAAAAAAACATAACTTGCTAGCTAAATAAAGTTAGCCAACAAGTTGCCCAGCTAACATAAGCCATAAGGTTACGCAATGTTTAACCAGTTTAATAAATGTTTTGCGATTTCCATCTAAAACTGCTAATGAACCTTAAATACGTATTTGGTCTTGATTTGCTATTCATGTGAAGATCAAAGACGGCTACAAGATCTACAATCCACCAACAGCAACACGGCATGGGATTACACAAAATTTACAGAAAAACCTACAAATATGGTAAAAGCAATCTCGAAACTTGAATGTAAACACGATCGTGGATCAAAAAATGTCCGTATTGCACCTCGAACTTGCTTTGAAGAATGTTTGACTTTATGTTGAACCTGCAGGTCTACAGTACCACCAGAGGATTAAGTGTAAACTCTGACATGTAAAGCCTGTGGTGTCTCAATTTCAGACGTACAGTATAATGAGTAATAATCTTTAAATATTTTTAAACTGTGCTGAAATTACTAAAAACTTTTTCTTTTTATTTTTAACCACACTACTAGCTAGAGAGGGAACAGTTTAATTTCCAGACATTTACATAAACGTCTTTCATGGTTTACAACCGAATCGATCTTTATCTTGTTACTACGCGAGTGCTGCGCATGGAGCTGCCTTCTGATTGGAACACAGCTGTCTCAATACAGTCTATCTCTCTCTCTCTCTCTCTCTCTCTCTCCTTATGCTCATACGTTTTCTACAACTTTCCACCTATTTAAAATAAATGCGAGAGAGAAAAGAGAAAGAGGGACGGGGAGGGTATATACTACCCATGGAGAGCATCCTCCGTTCCTCCAGATCTTCATTTCACTCCGGTGTGTTTATCTGAAGGACTCGGCTCTCAAACCTTTCGACCATCGCAGCAGCAGCGGCGCACGACGTCCTGATATCGGAGTTTCTGTTAGAAAAATAAACGAGTAGAAGGAGAACAGCGGAGGTGAAGATGTCTAAGAAGTGCTCCGTTCTTCTCAAGCTTTTTGTTCATTCTCTTCTGAGACGTACACACACACACACACACAAAGGAAACCATTCAGTTTATTGAGTGTATGAAGCCCTTATTACAGTGTTATAAAGCATTACTACAGCTTAATACCTGGAGATTAAATATTATTCTTGAAGATGTTTAAATTGATTTAATAGAAAGTACAACCAAATTATAACTGCTGCTAAAGAAATAGTTGAAATTGACACAAAATTAACATTTAAGGACAAATTACAGAAACACATGAGCAGCTACATTGAAAATGATTGTTTTTATTTTACATTTTACTTTTAGAAGAAAACTCGGTTGATAGATTTAACACTGAAAGTAAAATCTTTAGTTTTTCTTTCATTTATTTAAGAATTTTATTTAGAGCAGCTTCATTCAGAGTTTGTTTTTGTTTAGTAGTTCTCTTATTTATTTGTAAGTACAAGACATTCAGAGGGGTTTTTGTTTTGATTTTTTTGTTGTTGTTGAAGTTTTATTTAGCTGTTTTTACAGTTTATATTTTTCTTTTATTTATTTGTTAATTTATTTAAAATAATTATTTTCACTGAATAGCATAAAGGAAAAGGAAAAGAACTTAACAATGTTTTGTTTGTTTTTGTATTTAACACCAGAAAAATTATGTTTATTCATATCTGTTTTTATGTTTGCTTTTATAGTTTGTTCTAATATTTATGTTTGTTCATTTATTTCATTGTTTGCTTTTAGCAGTGTAAAGGAAAAGGCAAAATAAACCTTTTAATTTGTATTTTTGGGGTTTAAGTTTTAGTTGTTTTTTTCAGTAAGGTTAGGAAAGTGATCTGATGCTTAAAAAATATATAAATATATATAATAGAAATATTTCAATGTAACATTTTAATGTAAATAATCTGAATTCTCTCATCGGAACTTGTAAAGGTAATAGTAAAGGAGTTTGTGGCGATTTGAATTTTCCTGAATCTCAGTCAAAATCTGTTTTGTATAAATTATAAAATGGTCCAATTAATTAATACAGTTAGGTGCATGGCTTGGGATAAAATTCTATAATATAATAACTATATTTTCATGTGTTTAATTTGAATCATGTCATTAGTTTGAGTTCAAGATTTAGTACATGGTCATTATTACAGTAGTTACAGTGTTTATTACAGTGTTATAGGGGCTTCGTAGTAATAAACTATGACTGATTTGGGGGCTGGAAAATTCCCTAAACGCGCGCACACACACACACATACACACACAACAAGAACTGTGGCTTTCACTTTCTTTGTGTTTATGAGAATTTCAGCATGATGCGCTTTACATCACTCACAGCATCTGTGTGAGGTGCTCAAATGTGTGTGTGTGTGCGTGTGCGCGTGTGTGTGTGAGAGATTACAAACAATTCCTGAATATATTGAACTGTACTGTAAAGGCTGTGTTTGAAGACGACGCTATCGGTTGTGTACAACTCTGTGTTCAATAAAATGAAAGATATCTGACATGAGTTTCAAGGTGACTCCATACACACACACACACACACACACACACTCTCTCTTTCTCACGGAAAGCACAGACAGAGCAGAGACATGCACAGACGCTCAATATCGAAGCCGTCTGGCGTGAAGATGACATCAGAATCAGCGTGTGGTTGGAATTCAGATGTACGAGCGTTCCTACCTGATAAATGTTCAGTCTTATTTATTAATTAGTCTTTTATTTATCTTTAAAACAGTGTAAAAGTTATCAAAGTTGTACAGTGAAATTTGCACACCTGTAAAAAAGGGATAAAAATTTATAGCAACAAGATGAAAAAATTTTTGATTTTCCGAGATCCTCAATTATCACAAGTAAAAGAGATGTATATTTATTTACTCTTTTATTAACTGTGTTATAGGAAAATAATGAGATTATAATGTGATTACAGCTTACATACAAAAAGACTTATGCTTTATGATCGAATTAAAACATTTACTCAATGTGGATCAAGAGTAACAATTTAAATGTAAAAGTACATAAATATAAAACTAAGAAAGAAAACCAACTTGTTAATGAGAAAAAACATATTGGCTACGGAGCATAAAGATTGGACTTTGGAGCGACGGAAAAAGGTCATGTGACCTGATGAGTCCAGATTGAGTCCCTATTCCAGAGTGATGGGCGTGTCAGGGTAAGAAGGGAAGATCATGAAGTGATGCACCATCATGCATAGTGTCCACTGTACAGCCTCTGGAGACAGTGTTATGATCTGGGGTTGATCAGTTACGAGACTCAGTAACGTTATGGGGCAATAAAATAAAGTCAGCTGACGACCTGAATGTACTGAATCACCAGGTTATCACATCTATGGAGGATTTTCTTCGTCCCTGATGACACTACAGCCGTATTCCAGGACACATTTTCATACATGAACTGATCAAATAATCAAATCAAATCTAATAAATCTATAATTATATAATCATAATCAAAGTAAAAAGAAGGAATATAAAAATTTTAATTAACATTAAAATTACCCCCCCCAAAAAATTAAATTAAATTAATGTATTAAAATGTAAGTATGGACATAAACCTCAATATAATGAGTTAAATATTTGATTATGGATAATTGTTGTACTGTAATTTTATCTTATTTTTGTATGTATATTAAGAAAGCAGTATAAATAATACTGTATAAGTAATACAATATTATTTCTGTTAAAAAAAAAAAGTCATGATTAGTGTAATGCTTATACAGTAATAAGATTTTGGACAGAGATAATATGTGATTTTGCCAAGCTTTGTATACATAAAAAAAAAAGGTTTTGTAAAATTTCAAAATTACATCCTCCTGAATTTTATTCTTTCGCAATAACATCGTGTCCCAAATGTTCATGTTTATACAATACAAATTTTCATTATACATCTATTTTAAGAATGCCATATCCTACTTTCTATCTGTTTATATTTAATTTGATCATTGTCACATATCCACAAATCAAGTCAGTTCCTGTTCAGACTTTGTTTGATGAATCCTAATACAAAGTGAACACAAAATATTAAATTTTTTATTTTTTTTTAAATTCTTATTTCACAATATGTTCGTGTTACTATACATTGCTCCTATAATCGCTCCTATAATAAGATTATAGCAGCTATAATCAGTCGTTCCTTCACCAGCCTCTCTCAGGTCAATAAAACAGCCTGGCATGTTACAGTGTAAATTAGTCTGTTTAGAAACACTGAAAGTGGAGACTCCTTGTAGAAACATTAGTCTTGCTGAAATATTTAATAATTACACACGTTCATCTTTGTATTGAAAATTAATTGACACCTTCTAATGGATGAGATTCAAGAATTTCCCAGTTGAATAAATGATATAAATGATCTTATGTGATAAATATGATTAGAAATTGACCCGTGTTATCTTTGTGTTTGTTGGAGAAACTGACCTGCTGTTAATTTCACCGCTAATGGATTTTTAATACAAGAAAAATAAGGCAGGAAGTGAGCGTTAATGTTTTAATGCATGAGTTTCTCTCGGCTCTGAGACTGTCGATGTTTCGATGCTTCAAAGAAGCTGCTGATGATTAAAGTTTTAAAAAATCAGACACAAGCTCTTAAACAGTCCATCCACAATCGAACCCATCTCCTAATGACCTCGCGCTCCCTCTGATGAGTCTCTGTGGTTTAATTAAAGCTCACAGATCAGACATCAAAACCTTCACTCTACCATCATCATCATCATCATCATCATCATGAGCAGCTCTGAGAAATCAGACTGAAGAGTTAATCACCGGCCAGCTTGTCGAAAATGTAAGTGACGTGTTATTACTAGTTTTTTTCCCGTCTTTAATTAATACAGAAGCGCGTTCGCATATTAAAGAGCTCAAAATCCGACGCACATTCCTGGGAAATCATTTTACAGCTAATATAAGTGGCGAAAGCACTAACAGTGTAATGCTAGATCTGAGATCAGACAAGATGCGTCTGCGGAAACAGAAATAAAATACATTTTAATAAAACGTAAGGTTGTTTAACTTTTTTTTTTTTTCACTAAAAAAGAAACAAAACATGCCTTTCATGTGAATTTTTTTTTACTTTTTCTCCCACAATTTAAATTTATTTGAGGTGTGGATTTTTCTTTTTTCTTTCTTTCTTTCTTCCTTTTTTTTATAAACAACTTATTTATTTTCACATTTTTTATTTGATTTAATTAGTTTTATATTACCTAATTTTCTTATTATTTATTTTATATGTTTTCTTAATTCTTTTTTTCACGATTTTTACGATTCATATAGTTCAACCTTTATTTATTTATTTATTTATTCATTCATTCAAATTGTTTGTTTCAAAGTGATTTTTTTTTCACATTATAAATGTATTAAATTATTTCCCTTATGAGATTAATTTATTTCCCCATGGACTTTTTTTTCTTTTACTTGATTCATTTACTTATTTTCCATCATGTGGTTGTTTTTATTTCCGACATACAGTATGTGTTTGCTCATGTGTTTAATTTCAGGGCATAAGCACATAAACTACACCTTCACCCCAAAATAAAAACCCTCACAAACCAACTTTAGGGAAATCTTTATTACTAACGGATCGTGTTAGACGTTACTTTAGTGGGAAATGTACAATAGTGATGATAAATCCGGTGTGTTACTACCTAATTAATAATAAGCAGATTTAACATTTAACCGTAGACGCCTTAGCCAAACCCCCCCCCCCTCCCCCCCCCCCCACTGTCTATAAGGTTCACGAGTCCACAGGTCTAAGTTCACCTAGATGAAATGCAGTCACTTTAAAGTCTGTTTTGCTGATCTGATTCTCAGACTGAAAAAGTCTCAGAGATGTGAAGTTTTTATGAATATACAAATTAGATACAAAAGCCCCGCCCCTTTTCCTGACTGCATTCGATTCACACAATACTAAAGAGAACAGAGTGAGACAGACAGAGCGAGAGACAGAGAGAATAGAGACGGAGACGCCCTAACTGCTGAAGAAAAGACATGACACTAATATGGAGTGGAAGCCGACCGGTTCAGGACGACCTCTGACCTTTCACTCGCTCATCCCAGGCCAAAAATCAATAAAAGGCAGGAGCTGGCTATTTCCTCATCCTAACTAGAGCACCGAGCGCCGACCCCAGCACTCTAACAAAGGACACAGTGCAGGGGTGTGTGTGTGTGTGTGTAAGTGTGTGTGTGAGAGTGTATGAGTAGCTCAGCTATCCGGAGGTGACGGTTGTATAATGGGCTGGAAAGAAGAGCACTCGATCCACACAAATACCAAAAGGTCACCTACAGAGTCTCTGAATATCAAACTCACTACAGCAAGCAGCCGAGAGGGAGACATTAATACACACACACACACACACTACACACTTTACTGTCTCTCACACACCCACACACACAATCATTCATTATATATGTTCAGTTTCAGAAAGCACGATCATCACTTCCATGTCTTTGGACTGTAGAAGGAAACCTGAGTACGCGGAGGAAACTCAGCAGTCACCGGGAAAAAGCATCCAAACTTCACACACATGGACCAGAAGGGGAGATTTGAGCTCTTGAATTAAGGGTCCTAAATTAAAATTTCAATAAAACTTTTCTTTGAGCCGAGGTTTCAAATTTCATCTTTGTATTAGGATTCAGATCTCTATATATATATATATTCATTCTGAGTCTATAAAATAATAATCAATTTCCACCGCATTTCAATAATATTTATCGTCAATTTTCAGAAACTACATTAAACATGTGGACAGTTTGGACTGTGTGTATTTCCTCGTATCTGTACAATGTTTTATCTTTAATCTCTTCATGAGTCTGTATTTGTCCGCTGCTGTGCTGTACATGAATGTGAATGGACTCTGGTTGCTCCGTCACACCGGGCTCTCAGTTCAGGTATCGTACACGCCCTCACCTCAGACTGCTGCGGAAACGTTTGCTCTAACAATGTGTTTTATCTCCTAGTGAAGCTTCACATCACTGCTTTTTATTATCGCCACGGTTTCGGAACCTTTCAGATGAACGGGTTTTAAACCTGCAGGAAGAATAAACATATAATTATCTTTAAACGTTCTGTTTTCGTCGACTAAATTCCTTTTCTTGGAGTACGCCATGCTGTGTCTCACCTTTCGTTTCGGTGTCTATACAGGGTAGACTATCACGATGATTGGCTCTGTTGAGTGACACATACGGCCACGCCCACCTCAAGGAAAAGCACGCTATGCATAGCTGGTATATTAATCATTGTCCTTTATGACAAAAGCATCAGGGTCCGGATAAAATAGTCACTCGGTCCGATTCCCAGTTCACCATTTAGTCACCGTTTCTTCCTGCCCCAAACTTCAGAGGTACAGTATGAGGGAACAGTGCCAACCACTGAGCCACCACCTCTGCCTTAGGAGTAGGTTTTATTCATCAAGATTTAAAAATTGAGCTGAGTGTTCACAAAGTGTCCCTTGTTATTAATTAACATAATCCCAGAGTTTAGAGAAGATGTGAGAAAAAGATCTTCGTCCTCCTGAGCTGCGAGTGATCCTCAGGACTGACAGCGGGATCCAGGAGGGGTTCGAATGCTTCAGGAGATCAGTGAGACACACCTGAGCTTAAACAATAAACAGCTTTAGGAGGAGACAAATTCTTATAACTTAAGGGGCATGAGGGTCAGTAGTATAGCAGCACAGTGGTTAAAGCAGAGGGTGCAAACCTACACCACCAAGTTGCCACTGTTGGGCTCCTGATCAAGGCCCTTAACCTTCAACTGCCCAGGTACATAAAGAGATGAAAACTTAAGTCACTCTGAATAAGGGTGTCTGCCAAAATCTCATAAGTGTCTTCTTCTTTGTCTTTCGCTTCTTCTTTGTTCCCTTTCAGGGGTCGCCACAGCGAATCATCTGCCTCCATCTAACCCTATCCTCTGCATCCTCTTCTCTCACAC
>JAQMYG010000011.1:25284181-25300063 GCA_030014215.1 Clariallabes teugelsi
CCTCCATCATCAAAGCCAAAGAGGCACAAAGGCCACACCTCCATCATCAAAGCCTAAGAGGCACAAAGGCCACACCTGCTTTATTGGGAAAAGAGATGCACAAAGGCCACACCTCCATCACCAGTGCTTGAGAGGCACAAAGGCCACACCTCCATCATCAAAGCCAAAGAGGCACAAAGGCCACACCTCCATCATCAAAGCCAAAGAGGCACAAAGGCCACACCTCCATCATCAAAGCCTAAGAGGCACAAAGGCCACACCTCCTTTATTGGGAAAAGAGATGCGCAAAGGCCACACCTCCATCACCATGCTTGAGAGGCACCAAGACCACACCTCCATCAGAGGGGCCTGAGAGGCACAAAGGCCACACCCATTTATTAGTGCCTGAGAGGCGCCACACTTTTTTATTGGGAACAAAATCCATAAATGCCACCCGTACTTCATTTGAAATGCCAAGCCCAAAAACCACGTCTTCCGCTTTGAATCTAACAGGCACAAAGGTCATCTCTTTGCAATGGACTTGATGGCCATGAAGGCCCCACCTTCTTGATTTTGAATGACAGCTACCATGTCCACACCTCCCTTTTTGGGGATTTGATACATTATGATACCAAATTTTTAAAAAAGTATAATGTTTAACAAAGAATTATGTATTAAGATGTATCATGATGTTCTGAATTTAAGCAGCCATATTTGTAAACACAATTTTTTTTTATTTAGTCAAATAAACAAGATTAGCGATCCCAAATAATACAAAAGGGCTTGACTGAGTTTGCGGTGCCGTATCAGTTGTGTGTAACAGGGAATATTTGTTCAGAAGGGTGTGTGAACGTGTGTGTGAACGTAAAGGAGACATCGGCGAATGGTACCTTGTTAGATGAGACTACAGTACGCAGATGAGACTATTTAACACTGAATCAATGAGTAACTATAAAACAATAAGGTCAGATTAAGATCAAATAAAGAGAGAGGTGTTTTGAAGGGGCAGAAAAATGTGAACCAATAGGTGGCGTGGTTTTCATTAACAAGAGGAGGAAAACGCACCAGGATGTGCTGTTATAGTTCAATAACGGTCAAAACCTCATGTCCTTGATTAGTTTTCCTATAAGAGCGCACACTTGTGATGAAACCTCGGAAATTGATTTCAGGTTCCTTTTTTTAAAACCTGACCTTCTAAGCTGTTGGACTTTTTTTAACGGTGCGTCTGTTTGTTTGTTTGTTTTGTCGTTCCAGATTTTCCTCTCCGAGTCATCGCACTCCACCGCTGTCATGAAATCCACTCTGGGTTGATGAAAACTATTTGTAAAACTATTTGCCGAGCCTCACCTTCAGTGCTCTCGAGAGAACGGACTCAATAGATGCTAAACCAGCGGTGAGTTGTTTTGATTAATATTTGATACCTGATATATCAATGCATTACAAGTTCATTATCGATCTTTCTTTCCTCTTTCTTCTTCTTCCTTTTTTTTTTTTTTTTTTTCAGTGCTTGATGCTGCTGAAAGGGCTGGTGGTGAGGCGTGGTATTGAATGACCACTTGTCCGGCGCTGTGTGTGTGTGTGTGTGTGTGTGTGTGTGTGTGTGTCGATGGACTGCTCGGGAAAACTAATGTGTGATGAATTCACTGAGGCGTTTCCTCGTGTCGAGGCTAAACGAATGATATCAAGAGTAGATTGGCAAGTGACTCCCCTTTCATTTTCTCTCTTGATGTGGACGAGTGCGTGTGTGTGTGTGTGTGTGTGTGTGTTGGGGGGATGTTGTCTGAGAGATCATCCGCCTGCATTCTTCGAGTCCATTAACGGACCCTCTATCTACACACGGATTTGATTTCCGTCTCATAACCACCGGCTGTGACCGGGCACTGAATCCGCTCTTTAAGGCCAGATTGCTGGATCGATGGCGCTAGCTTTAGCGAGACGTGCTAACAGTTCCCAGTGAAACGCTCTGTGTGTGTATGTGTGTGTGTGTGTGTGTGTATGTGTGTGTTGACTAGCGCTGGGGATTAGCAGTCCCCGTAGGAGCCCTAAGACTACGGAACCCCCAGAGGAGGTTGTAGAGGCTTTGTGAAGGGGTCTTCAGCATGTCCAGCACAAACACACACACACGCACACACACACACTTACACACACACACGCATCAGTGTTTGATCTGGCATATTCGTAACTTAGTCCTCTCCTTTGGTGTTACAGAGACTCTGTATGTTTCTCTGTGTGTGTGTGTGTGTGTGTGTGTGTGTGTGTGTGTGTGTGTGTGTGTGTGTGTGTGTGTGCGCCGAGGCGTGCCCGAATGCCAGATTGGGCTGGTTAGCATCAGATGTGCGGCTCAGCGCTTCAGATTGAGAGGCGACGGCCTCTTGATATGGCCGCCTGTTTAAGAGGCGTCTCTGGAGAGCAGCGCCGACGCCGCTCCGTGCCACACGGCCATATGCCTGCAATATGGCCCTCCCTGAGAGCACGCCGCGCCCATAATTATTGGCACCCTTTATAATAACAATTTAAAAAGACGAGCCAAGAGCAATAAAAACCCTTTCACTTGAATTTGAAGAGAAATTCTTTTTATCAAATAATAAATAATAATAAATTCAACTCCCATTAAAAGTTATTTTTTTCCTTTCAGGAATATGCGTGCCGAAAGTATTGACACCTCTAAGGAATATTTTTTACAAATAAGTTTAAAAAAAAAATGCTTTAAGTTTTTCAGAAAACTTGTAGCCCTTAAAAATTTTAATGTTTTTTCCATTATTTATTCTGGTGTTTTTTTTGTTTATTTTTAGAAATATACTGTATATATAGGGCTCCGGATTGTGCAGTATAGAGTGACGTATCTTTTTTTTTGTTGCACAAAATAGACAATTTGATGACCTGGATCTATACATGTTTGTATAGTTAACCAACTAAAAAATGTGAATAAAAAGTGAAAAAATGGGTCACATAGGCAAAGCAATAACACATATACATATGATGACGTGTTTTTATTGTTGTTTTCGGTTCTTTCTATGATCAGAAAATAATAATAATAATATGCTCATGTTGTGACGTCAATTACGTCAATGACTGTTGTTCTACCTGACATAACCCGAAAACCCAAATACACAATTAGAAGTCTGAAGCCTCCACATTAACACACACCGGCAAGGTTATATAAGCATATATACATATTTTTTAATTGTCATTGGTCCATGCTGTTTGCCGGCACATACCTGTACCGCTTGGGTTTTAAGGGAGTAAACAGTTTCCCTGAGTTATTATAATGATTTATGCAGCAAGTATAATCCTTTCGAATTGTTTTTTTTTATATATATTTTTTTTAATTCAACTTCTTACTTTATGTATTTTTTTTTAATCCGTTCATCCGTTAATGAAGTTCACTGATACAAAAAGTCATTGTTGAATTAGAAAAAGTTAGGAAAGTCCTTCTAGTAAATTCTGTCCACATGACCGCCATCTTTGAAATAGTTTGACAAAATGGCGCCAGTGTTAAATAATATGAAGTTTGTTTGGTGTTTTGGTTTGTCTTTTTTAATCAATTGAAAATTAGAGTGAATGTTATGGAATGTCCAAGAAACCTTATAGCAGCTATAAACAGTACTTCTCCTTAAGTACAGCCTTTCTATTTCTTTCTCTCTTGAAGATATTAAGTAAAAAAAAAAAAAACAGGTTTATTACATTACCACAAAGAAACTACAAATTCACAAATTACTCTAGGAAAAATTATATGTAGCTACAGATTTATTAATCTCTAACACTGGAGACTCCTTCCATGTATGTAAAAGATACTAATCTAATCACTACTGGCAAAGCAGCTGTTGTAGAAAATTAATCAACACCTTCTGAATCAATCAGATTTGAGAATCATAGAACAGTAACGTGTGAGAAAATACAAAACAATTACACCTTAGCAAGAGAAACGATTTTGATCGTAGTGAATATGATCCCAAATTTTCTACTAAAGGATTATAAATGAATGAACAAACTAATTAATAATTGAATAAATAAATAGGATTAATGAACCTATTTCTAAATATGTCATAGTTTCAAATTATCTTCTTTTATTGGCAGATAATTTAAAGAAAAAGATTATCTGTCAGTAGACTAAGTAAGTTAATAACCTTATATTTGGTTTATTGTAATCTTGTAATATGAAATGGTAGATTTAACTGGATCGATGATGCTTTCATTTGCTAAAATGTTATATTTTGTACAAACTGGATGCAAAAATCCTAAAAATTGTAAATTTACCACTTGGTACAATAAAACCTCAATCAGATGTAGTGTCTATAAAACAAACCGTACATTCTGTACATGTTTACACTCACGTTTTGACGCTTTCAGTCTCCAAGTGACGATAAGCTTTAAACAAACGGAATAAATATTTACTTTGCGTATCAGAGGAAATGCGCTCTGATCCTCGGATTTCCTTGTTATGAGATGTTTTTTTCCCCTACATGGAGGTGTGTGTGTGTGTGTGTGTGTGTGTGTGTGGTGTGTGTGGTGTGTGAACCATCCCGGCTACACACGACAAGCATTAAAATGCAGAAGGAGCAGGTAATCAATAGTGAGGAAACAGGATACACTCGACAGGAAATGGGAACGGAGCAGGCTCCGGCGAATACGAGGCTCAAGCGAGCTCTAAAGGTTTAAGGCCGTAAACTAGAGAAACAGTCCACTGGTTTACTTCCTAAATCTCCAAGCGTGAGCTAACCTTGCGATCGTGTTTATAAAGCATTATAACACCACATTTTTGTTTTTGTTTTTTACTTGGAGACGATGTAGGACAAATTTTATTGATGTCTGTCTAAAAATATAATTTCTTGTAAGAGTCGGTGTTTCTTAATTATTATCAGTAAATTTTTTACATTTTTCAGTAAATTTAAAAATTATTTTTCACTTTGCTAAATATTTAGACAAGTTTAAGATTATGTCACATTTATTCATTTATTCATGCTACTTATTTATTTGAAATGTCTGTGTAATTACACAGGGGTAAATAAAACACAATTATTATTGGTAGCTTGTTATCATTTAATAAATTATAGTATAAAATAAACAAGATCTATTAAATGAGCTTATATTTGTGTTTCAGTATATGTTTTAAACTTCAGCAATTTAGTAAATAATTCTATGAAATAAAATATCTTAACATTTTTTTATATGTTTAATATATATATATATATTTGCACTATCTATCTATCTACACCAAGTCAAAATTTATTTAAAATCGTTACTCGCAATCCGAGGTTTCACTGTATATATGTGTGTGAAACATTTTTTGCTTAAATTGGAAAATTGAGAGAAGAACATTTACACGTTCACAACAAACAAACAAACAAATAAATAAGAATCACCTTTTATGGTTCCACTTCTAGCTTTCCTTTAAGCTTTAACCTTATCCTAAATAAACCTTAATTAACATTTTCCAATATTTACCAGGATTTAACACACTTACCCCTAGGATTTTATGATTAATGTATTTCTTTTAAATCACAAAGAACTTAATTAAACGAATCATTAAAGTTTACCACATAACAAACCGTCATCAACCCAATCATGCTTCATAAAGAGAGAGAGAAAAAAACAACAACAACAACAAAAATCAGTGCTCTTGATATTTAACCATCATGGTGTAATTATTCGAGTTCCTCTAATAAAGCGGTACTTCCTGTACGGTGCTTGTTTTCGGAGGCCTGGTTTTGATTGACAGCAGCGATAAGTGCTCGGTGCTAATGAGGCGTAAAGAAGAGCCGATTCCATGAGCCACTACTTCATGATGCTAATTAATAGAGCATTGATTGGCCAAAAGGCGGCCGTGGCAGCGGGGCAGGTGGCGCTGGATGGAGTTCAAGGAGGACTGGGAAATGGAGGAGAAGTGGGCGGGGCAAATAAAAGCATGCAATTTGCCTTTTTTCTCCTTGACCTTTTTGAGCTGAGCGCTAAGCGGGCAAAGCTGTGACCTGGAAGTGATTAGCGGCGCAGGGTGTCGTGTGATCTCCATCTGCATTGCTGTGACGTGTTGCACGTGATTGAGTGTTAATGTGTGTGGTTCAGTTCGCTGAACAATAATGCTTAGGTTTGATGTATATTTCTAGACTTAGTATTTTTATTGTTTCTTCTTAGCTATATGTTTATCTATGTATCAGTTTATCTTTGCATGTGTGTGTGTGTGTGTGTGTGTGTGCGCACTTGGGCTTTTGCCCGTATGTAATCACTCTCAGCTGCAGTTATGCGGCTTGCTGTGTCGATTTGTGATGCAGTATTTATTGATTTGTCAATACTTACATGGCGTTTTGGCACCGTAGGCTTGTAGCTAAAGGAACAATGTGATTTGATAATGCAGCTCCCTCCCCCTCAGTTCCCACGGCTAATAAATTCAAATGAACTGCTTACACACACATGTTGGAGGCATGTTTACACACACACAAACAACCCCCTCTCCCAACACCCACACAGGACATGTTATAAGCGGGTTATAGATTTTTCTGAAACTTGAAGGTATGCTTGATGTGGAGCCTCGCTTTCTCTCTCTCTCTCTCTCTCTCTCTCTCTCTCTCACACACATGCAAGCATGTTCCTCTTCAGCTGTCCATAATATTTTTATTCACACATTTTTGAAAGAGTTAGAGATGGTTACTTTTTGTATACATCATTTATTCTGATCATAAAAGACTAACATCCATCATTAAGCACCCACAATTACGAACATCGCCCATTAAACACCAATATTCACCAACAAACACCTTTAAGCACCAACAAACACCAACACCCTTCATTAAGCACCAACATTCACCAAGAAACAACAAAATCCATCATCAAGCACCAACATTTACCAACAAACACCAACATCCATCATTTATGACCAACATCCAGCATTAAGCATTACTAAACGCCAACAAACACCATTAAGCACCAACAAACACTAATGTTCTCCATTAAACACCACCATTCAACAACAAACACAAATATCCACCATTAAGCAGCAACATTACCAGCAAAATCAACATCCAACAGTAAGCACCAAAAACACCATTAATCACCAACATTCACCAACAAACCATTAATCACCAACAAAAACCAGCAAACACCAGTATCCACCATTAAGCACCAATACTACCAGTAAATACCAACATCCATCAGTAAGAACCCTCAAACACCATTAAGAACCAACATTCACCAATAAACACTAATAACCATGATTAAGCACCAACATTTACCAACAAACATGATGTTTCCGATTAAACACAACTATCTACAGTAACTATCCAAAAAACATTTATCTACAAAAATAATCCCCATTGTCAACCATCAGGCATCAGCACACACCATCGGCAGTATTCACCATCACACACCAACATCCATGATCATTTATTTACCACTATATGACCATCAAGCATCAAGCACAAGACTCACCACCAGACACCAACATTCACCATTACACACCATCATTAACCATCAGTCACCAGTATTCATCATCACACATGAACATCCACCATCTCACACTAGCATTTAATATCACAAATCAATGTTCAACATCAGACACTCATCATCAAACATCAGTGTGTGCAGTTAAACACCAAGCAAATGTATACAATTGAACAAATTTTATTCTCAAACTCCGGTTGCTCAGCATGCTCTGTAAAAGACTTTTACCACATTGTCCTCATGTGAGTGATGGACAACAGAGGTCCACAGGGCCAGGGCTGCTGGGAGATGTAAAGAAAACACGAGTATCAGTCTGTTCTTTTGCTGCATTGGTGAAGTGGGACATTCCTTCAATAAGCTATCAGTTCTTACACGCCTGATTCAGTCCTCCAGTCCTTATCCATCCCTCAGGAGTGGGAGCAGGTGTGTGAGAGAGCAGTGGAGGAGTTCTTCAGGAGTGGTGTGGAGAGCAGCTGGAGCCTTCAACTTCCTGAGAAGTTCCAGATGTTGGACAGGAAGCGGAGCTGCTTATATATGAATGAAGCTAATCTGCATGTCGTTTGATCCGTCCCTGTTTTAAGTTACTATGAAATCTTTTATCACACAAACTGTAACATCAAAAGAATACTTCACTTTGTTAAATTATAGTTTATGTATATTGATATGAATAGTATTAGATACATTACAACTGTAAAATAATAACTTGAAATTATTAAACTAACTTGCAGTTCAGAGACAAATGAATATCACAGTTGTGTGAAAATAACTCGCAAGTATAAAGTAAAAAAAGGAATAATTGAGAAATAACTTGAGAGGTATCTGTAATAATTGAGAGTAACTGTGACTTTTTTGTCTCGCAAAATGTAATATCATACAATTGCAGCTTGATATCTTCTAGTGGTGAGTCAATATAGAGACTTATGAGATATAAGGCATGAAATATCAAGCTGCAATTGTATGATATTAAATTTTGCAGATTATTATTTTGGTAAATAACGTTTAGTTACAAGATAAAATCTCAAATTTAAATTCTATTTGTCATTTACACAACTATACCCAGTACGATATGCAGTGAAGTGCTTATATGGCCGCGAATAAAAGATATAATAGAATAGAAAGATTTCACTACAATAAAAGAAAACTTAAACTAGAAGGACACAATTAAACTAAAGATAGAATTTCCAATTCTTTCGGCTGTTCCAATTTCCAATTAAAACATAAAATAAGAATTGTTATTATGTGAATTATGTAGAATAAAATGTAGAATTTCCAATTAAAACGTAAAATAAAAATAATGAAAATAAAGAATTTTGGATGCAATATACAAATTTCCAGATTTGCAAAAGTTTATGAATACAATATAATAAAAATATAAATCTACAGAATATATAAATTACAACGAATTGAAATCATAAACTCAAAAGTATAATAATATAAAAGGGTAAAGAATTGCTTTCAAGTTAAATGACAGCAGCTGTATGAGTAAAACATGAAATATGAAATAATAAAATGATTTTAAGAAAAAAAAAATTAGCATCAAATTACAAACTTTAAAAAAATAAAAAGCTCACTCTGTGGATATGACCTGCAGTTGCACGATAATCACAATTGTGCAATATTAACTCACTCTTGCTGTTAGATAAATAATTCTTATTGTGTAAGAGTAACTTACGATTGTACGAAAAACTCAAAAATCTCAAATATAAAATTTTTTAAGTAAAATGCAAGGAACAAATGTTACATGAAAATAACCCACAATTCCAAGCTTTAAAGACATCAAAGTTGGTGACGATATTAACTCGGGATTATGAAACGAAAACGCTGAAATTCATCACTGGTCCCGGTTTGACTCGAACGCCCTTTGTAAAAAAATTTTCAAGTATTAAGAAATAACTTGATTTAATTATAAGTCATTTCATTTAACACAACTGCATCAACATGCTAGCTCAGCTTAGCCTCACCTACGTACTTAACCTATTGTGTGTTCATGCTAAAATTGCTGACTCCATAGAAATGAACATGATCAGCAGACGTTATGACATAATTTATGAACGCTATATGGAAGGTTATAACCCTAACTGAAGCAATCTCACGTGAGAGGTTCCCTTTATTTATTTATTTTTTTTTACAACCCTCAGTCACACGCGCATTAGCACAGTATGGGCAATTTGGGATCGCGAGTTAGCATAATCTGCATGTGTTTGGACTGTGGGAGGAAACCAGCGTACCCGGAGGAAACCCACCAAACACGGGGAGAGCATGCAACATCCAACCCCCAGCCCTGGAGGTTCGAGGCGACAGCGCTAACCACTACGCCACCATGCCGCCAATACGTGACAGGTTACGTAACGTTAATAGCGCTCTAGTCAGGATGGAGGAAGTTGGCATGAAATAAAATCCATGCTAACTAGCTAAATGCTATTTATTAGGCACAAATCCGCTGACGTGACGTGCAGTATTCACGCCGTAATAACGTCTGTGTTATGACGCAGGGTTGGAGTAGCGCTTTAGCGGTGTCTGGGCTTCGCTCCAGGTCAGCAGTAACGTTAGCCGGCTTGCTAATTAGCGTGAACACATTGTGGATATCCAGTGTCTGAAAACATCCAGACATTCGGTCCCATTATGAATTATTACTAAATTGTGGGGCCCAAATAAAGTGTATAAAAACGTTTGCGTGTCTGTGTGTGCATTATGTCTGGGAGATTGTGTGTGTGTGTGTGTGTGTGTGTGTGTGTGTGTCACTAGACCCTCCATTAGAGTTAATGGGGAAGCAGACCTGTTGTCTCCTGCATTATTGCTAATGGAGGCTGTGCTGACAGGAAAGGTGGTTTCCTTTCATACCCACGGGCGTCACTGTCTGTCTGCGTGCTGCCATGGTGGTGTGTGTGTGTGTGTGTGTGTGCGGGTGTGGTGTGTGTGTGTGTGTTCTTGAATAACTTGAGTGAAAGTTTGGGGTGTATTTAAATCAAATAAAAGTGTGTCAGGAGGTCATTTTTTTTTGGGATGTGAACCTTTTTTTTTTTTTTTATATATATGAGCAGAAAGTCAGGCAGCGGTGAAAAAAAAAACTTTACTGTCATCTCTCATCATGTCACACTGTGCGTGTGTGTGTGTGTGTATGAGAGAGAGAGAGAGCGAGAGAAAGGACGAGACAGAGGCAGAGAAAGACAAAGATGTCCTCTATGCTACATCTGCTGTTAGTCACATCACATCTCTGCGCTCCAATACCCAGGAGTACAGATGACCTTGAGTCCCCTCTCTCTCTCTCTCTCTCTCTCTCTCTGTCAATGTCTCTCACACACACTCATCTCTCTTCCCTGCTCCTATTCATCCCCAACACTAACTAGTCCCCCTTGATCCTGGATAAGGTCATGTCTATACACACACTGTCCCCATTATCACTTGTCCACTTGGAAAAAGATAAATGATGATGTAAACAAAAACGGATAAAAAATATATATACAATCTTTTTTAGTCTTGTTAAATTGTAAAATACAATTCAGGGCATGTTGTTATAGGAAAATCATCGACGTTAAGATAGTATTACCTGTATTTGTGTGTGTGTGTGTGTGTGTGTGTGTGTGTGTGTGTGTGTAAAAGAGAAGGAGAGACCCACTACTAATGACTCTGGATGACAGAACAGTTCAATGCTGATGATAATTAAATCTCCTTTCCCTTTTCCCTTTCCCTGCTCTGTGTGTGTGTGTGTGTGTGTGTGTAAGAGAGAGTGTGTTGAGGGGTCAGTGTGCTAAGTGTCTATCACTCAGATGGTACTCTCGGGGCTTCCTGCTCCTGAACAGAGGAAAATCAGGGCTGCAGAATAGAGATTCTCGGCGCGATCAATTCCCACTAACAACTCTATTGATTAGCTGCAGTAACATTTTTCATTTATTAATTATGAGGAATATGTTCTTGGGATTCTCTGTTCTTCTCTCTCTCTCTCTCTCTCTCTTTTGCTCTCTCGCTCTCTGTCTACTTCACCTCTCTGTATTATTTTAATTCCCATTTGTATCAATTCTGTTCTTTCTTGTCTGATCGGTGTCTGATACATCGTGTTTATAATCAGAAGCAGTTGCTGGGGTAGGTAACATATCTAATAGCCCCAGGTGAAGACTTGCCTGGGGCGACCCCAGTGCATTGTGGTCCATACAGTCAGCCTTAAAATTGGATCTTTTATTGTCTGCTGCCTGCAGCTATTGTCCGTCTCGACCCCCAACCACACCGTTTGTCTGTTTTACCCCACACTGATTCATCTGGCCACACCTTGCTTCACCCCACTCCTTCCCCACTTTATCTCCTACCGTGCTCCAGCTTAGCCATCGCCCACCCAGTTTCACCACACTCTTGCCCCACCCTGTTTAACCCCAGATCTGGCCCACCCTGGTTTACATGTTGCTGTCTCCATCGTCTAGTCAATCTTTGCCCTGATTTACATCACTGCAGGCCCACCTTCATCCACCCAGCCTTTACCTGCCCCACCCTGAGCCCACCCTAGCCCAAACCTGATCCTCCCAAGCCCTATTCCAAAACCCTGGCCCACCCCCTAACCCCACCCTTATCCATCCTAGCCCTAACCTGATCCACCCAAGCCCCACCCCAATCCCCTGTCCCACCTCCTTGCCCACCCTCAACCATTCTATCTGCACCCTATCACATCCTGATCCACCCTGACTCCACCCTCCAATCCGTTGTTCTAGCTCCTCCCACATCTGCTCTGACCCCACCCTAGCTCTACCATGCCTTAAACAGCCCCCACCCTAATCTGACCCCACCCTGATTCACCCTAGCCCCACCCCTTCACACCCAGCTGCATCATGTGGTCAAACTTTTCTGTTTGGAAATCCTTTCAGCTATTTGCCGGCAATATTCAATACTTTATTAAACACTATCATAAAATATTAAATATTCAATCTTATTAAAATGTTTAAAAATACAATTTTACACTTAGTTAACTGAGCATGGTCCAAAGTCATAATAAATCCGTACATCACATTATGTAATTTACCATCACAACTTTACACTTAAGAAAATGTTATGCATGTTTATTATGCTTTATAAATGATAATATTCAAAAAAAGTACAGGAATCAGCTTGTCAATCATAATGCTGAAGTTTATCAGAGGTTGTTATTTATGTTACCATGGTGCTGAAACACCGCTAACATGCAGCTGTGAACTTTTACAGACACACACACACACACACACACACTCTGTTTTCGGTCATCGCTCTCTTTTCAGCTGGAGGACACACTCGTCCTCTGGGGTACGATCACATGACCATCAGCCCGATGTCACCCAATTAATCATTCTTGAGTTAATGAATTATATCCCGCCCATCTCCTCTGCCCGACCCCTGACTGAGTGAGGGGTGTAAAGGGTCGTTTCATCTCACACTTACACACAGTGTCACGCTTATTTGTGGAGGTGCCTCATTTAGATGTAGAGTGAGAACTGTAAAGACTCATTAATCTAAGTACGGTTGTTTAAAACATCAATTAAAATCATTCAGGACACTGTTACCTGAGAGTCTCATTGAAGGAGGCGTGGCCTCAGTATCTGTCAGTTATATTGAAGGAGGCGTGGTTGTTGTGCCTGTCAGTCACATTAAAGAAGGTGTGGCCACTGTACCTGTCAGTCTATTTGAAGGAGGTGTGGCCACTGTACCTGTCAGTCTTATTGAAGGAGGTGTGGCCACTGTACCTGTCAGTCTCTTTGAAGTAGTTGATGTCTTTATGCCTGACAGTCTTTCTATAGGAGGTGTGGCCTCCATAACTGTCAGTCTCAGTGAAGGAGGCATGGCCTTTGTGCCTGTCCGTCTCTTTAAAGGAGGTGTGGCCTCTATTCCTGTCTGACTCAGAAAAGGAGGTGTAGCTTAGTCAAAAAAGTCTCTTGGAAGGAGGCAGGCCCTCTGTTAATGTCAGCCTTCCTAAAAAGGCGTGGCCTCTATCCCTTCCTCTGTTTTATTATACAAGGCGTGGCCTCTGTACTTGTCAATCTCTCGGAACAATCTGTGGCCTCTTTGCAAAACAGTTGTCACTCATTCATCGTCAATTCCGCTTATCCTGTATACAGGGTCACGAGCAGGGTTCGATTTGCGGGGGGATGGCGTTCCCCCTGTTGAAAAAAATGACAAAAACCGTCCCCTCTGTTCAACCACCATCAAACACTTTAGATTAATAATGCTGTGTATTTTGTAAAATTTGTCATGAAAATGAAATCTTAAAACTCTCTACGTACAGTATGATCATCTACAAACTATAAATAACGGCGATTAGCCAATCAGAATTCAATAATGTAACACGCTGCTCACAAGCTCACGCAAGTTTGCGTCATTTTTTACGCTGTTTTTTGTCGCAACGGCCAAAAGAACATATTTTAAAAAGAAGAGACTCAGAGAATCCATTGCAGGTTGCAAATTGGTCATAAATGCAAATAATTAAGCAAGTAACAATGAACCCCAACCCTGCAAGCTAGACAAAAGAATGACTTCTAATTAACCATCACACCAGCTATGAAATAATAAAAACATAATACTATTGTCCACTTTAACCTGGACAATCACGGTAACGGATCCGATCCCTTTCTGTAATTACCGCACAAGCGTTATCGCCTATTTTGCAAAGTAAAAGTCCTAAACTCTAACTAATTCTCCGGTTCCTTTTGTTGCACAGAGAGTCTTTAAAAGTAGAATATCGAGCATTAATATTGAACGTGAGAAATTCGCTAGGCTAAACACCATCCTTCAAAGATGAATACGTTTCAGGTGGTGTAGTGAAATCCATACACACTGAGAGCTTAAGGCAAGATACAATCTGAAGTTTTGCGTGAATATAAGAGATGTTTCTGGGAGCGAATGTTCATTCTGTATCGGTTCAATCTATCTAGCTAATGAGGTGAGCCTGTTTAATTAGAATTCCTGCTGTTTCTCCAGGTGAAGCGAGGTAAACGAGTCCCCATTCAATGCCTGCTCACATTCCCACTCCGCTAACCCTCGCGTAAACAAAGCTACGCCAATATGTTTACTTATTTTCATATAAAAAGTATTTTCTCAGCATTACAATCGCGAGGTTTGGTGAGCTTAAAATTGTTGCTGTTTATCAGTGGATCGCACACGAGTCCGGAAAAATATACAGTTTATTTAGAATCAGCTATTTGTTTCAAATGTAATTTGTTAAATAGTTACAAATGCAAAGTTGATACAACGTTACTGTTCCCAACCTATACAGTGCCATGAAAAAGTTTTTTTTTGTTGTATTTTTTATTTTTTTGTATTGAATAAATTTTTTTACTTTATTTGTATATTTGTCACTTAAATGATTTAGATCATCAAACTAATTTTAATACTACACAAAGATAACCTGTGTAAATACAAAATACAGTTTCTAAATGATGATTTAATATATTAAAGGACAAATATATTCATGTGTCATGCAGTACATGTCATACACAGTATACAGTATGTATACAGGGGTGTTCAAGTCAAACTGAGACTTGTGATGCAATTTGTTGTGAATAATAAAGGTGTAAAAGCAATTGACATTTACAGAAGACTTCGATCAGCGAGTGGAACACCTGATTCTTGAAAAACAGACGTATACAGTAACTCATCGCCAACTTGCGGTTACACACTCATTGTTACACACAATCATTCCCCAACATCACTTCCAGATTACAGAAACACGGCTGGGAGTTATCGCACCATCCCCTGTACAGTCCTGACCTCACTCCACGCCATTTCAACATGTTCGGTAAGGTCATTACAGGAGTTCCTGGGAGGCCAGTGTTTCAGACGAGTAGCAGGCGGTCAGATCGTGGCTCTGGCCTACTGAGAAAACTTTCTACCTTGATGGTATCCAAGCACTAGTGAAACACTGGGATAAGTGCATTAGTGTATATAATGCTCCGTTATTCTGCACATTCAAAAGTCCTGCTTTGTGTGCATCTGTATACATACATATATATATATATATATATATATATATATAAAGAGAGAGCTAGAGAGAGATAGAGAGAGAGGGTCGGGCAGTGCTATAACCTTGCCAGGGTGTGTGTTAGACCTCTAAAAATAAATCTGATTAGTGTTGCAGCCCAGGGCTGCGGAGGCCAGACCGATGAGAGTATTGATGAGTGGAGTTCAGCCTGGCAGGCAGCAGGGAGAGAAAGAGCGAGAGAGAAAGAAAGGAAGAGGAGTAGAGGGAGCGAGGGGAAACAGCCACTGGCCAGCGGCCATAGTAAACCTATTGATCCAGCACATAGCCCATCTGTGTACGGCACAGTGAACGCACAGCCAATTCCCACCTTCCTCTCTCTCTCTCTCTCTCTCTTTTCTCTCTATCTATCTATCTGTCTCACCTCTAATCTGTCTCTCTGTCACTCACTTATTCTGTCTCTCTCACTTTTTGGACCTGTCTGTCACTCTGTGTTTATCTCTCCGTCACTCTTTCCCTCTGTTTCATTTATGTCCTAAAAT
>JAQMYG010000011.1:25300163-25313975 GCA_030014215.1 Clariallabes teugelsi
CTAAGTTTTTTATTTTTTTATTTGTGGGGGAGTGGGAGTGGGGGGGTGGGGGGTGCCCCATGTTTTAAATGAAATAAAAAATTTATGTCATGTTTATGTTTGTGACATAAGAATTACATATAGCATGGCAAAAACAAACAAACACCTGATGTGATGAAATACCCTGAGGTTGGAGATCACGTGACTAAAATGAACATGTGAAAATATAAATGAAACGTGTAGGGGGGTTTGATGGGGGAATGCGAAAATAAATAATTCAGGTGGAGGGAAAAAAATGAAATAAATCAATTGTCTGGATAAATCATTTGAAATTTGATGAATCATGCAGGCGGAAAAGGCATGTCAAGGAAATGAATCATGTGGAAAAGGAATCAAATGAGTCGTGAGTAAAAAAAAATGAACATTAATGAATGAGGTAAATTTTTTTTTTTTGGTTTGCTTAAAAGATTCATGAATGAAATTTCTTTTAGTCAGATACAGTAGCTTAAAAATGTAATTCAATTGTAGTAAAATAATTGTAAAATAAATAAGTAAATAAAATAATAAAATAATAATATTAATAATAATAATAATAAATAATAATAAGTAAATAAAATAATTATAATTCAAGTAAAATCTAATGTATTTAAGAACATGACTATATACATAACTGATTGTTTGATGTAGAGTAATTAATTACACCTTTTAAAAAATGTATCCATCAAAAAGAAAATACTGAAGAAAAACAAAAGCAACCATGATAAAGATAAAAAGATGTTATTGTCATTGTAGTTATACAACTAAATTTGTTGCAAGCTGGTCTAATAACTGGCGGAGCAGTGGTGTAGTGGTTAGCGCTCTTGCCTTGGGTTCGATTCCTGTCCTGGGTCTGTCTGTGTGTGTGGAGTTTGCATGTTCTCCTCGTGCTTGGTGGGTTTCCTCAGGATACTCCGGTTTCCTCCCACAATACAAAGACATGCAGATTAGGCTAATTGGCGTTCCCAAATTGCCCGTAGTGTGTGTGAGTGTTGACCAGAGGTTCTACCATGGTTATGAAATGAAATAAAATTCAAATGTTATTTGTCATATACACAGTATGATATGAAGTGAAATGCTTACAAGACCATTGATGACCTAAAAATTAAAAATAAGAATGTAAAGTATGAAATAAGATACTTTTTTTTTTTTTTTTTTACAAATATAGAACTATAGAAAATAATAAAATAAAATAGTCCAGTCACGAGCAAAATGTGCAAATGTGCATTATATGTAATGTGTATTAGGAATGAATACTACAGTCACCATTGGCCTCCACGGTCCCTAGCTGGACTACAGTGGTTGCTAGATGGATGGATGGAGGGAATGTACAGTATGAGAGAGCATGACTGTGGACAATAACTCATTTTTTGGATGAACAGTATTTAATTGCTCATGTTAACAAGTGATCTGTCAAAAAGAAAGGAAAAAATACTTAAAAGAGATGACACACACACACACACACACACACACACACACACACACACACACACACACACACACAAACTGAGATGCAGCTAAACTAATAACTAGAGTTTTGCAGTTTTAAGAGATCTGGAAACACTTTTCACGTTTGTGGTTCCTTTGCACTACTGTTTCATTAATATTTATATCAGATGTAAGAGATGTTTCAGCCCATTGCACTGATTCACTGATTCTCACACACACACACACACACACACACACACACACACACTCAAAGTGTATACAGTATATGGGCAAGTCACTTAAGCTTCCTCTCTCGCTCACTTCTCACGTCTATCTGTGTGTAAAACCCAGAGATTAAAAGGCCTACAGTGAGACAACAAGCATCACACTGCCGTATGAATGTGAATAAGAGTCTCATATGTTTGTCTGTTATTGATCCACTGAGTTAGCTGCATTAAAGGGAGAACAGGGTGAGAGAAAATCCTGGAGGCTCTCTCTCTCTCTCTCTCCCTCTCTCTCTCTCTCTCCCCCTCTATCTCTCTCTGTGTGTGTCTGTATATCTATCCATCTATTCATTCCTTCATTCATTTTCAGTAAGCGCTTTATCCCGCTCAGGGTCACGACGATCAGGAGTCTGTCCTGAGAATACTGGATGTGAGTGAGATGAGACTTCGCACTGTAACTCCGGCAAATTCCAAAACTCAACCAGATTGTTCAATAAAAAGAGTCATAATGGCGAGTGGCGTGAACCAATTTTAAATTGGGGGTGTTCAAGTCAAACCAGGATTTGTGCTGAAATTTCTGATGAATGAAGGAATAAAACAGGTGATTAACATTTACAGAAGACTTCAGTACGGTGATGAGACTCTTACTGTAGCTGCGGAAAAACATTTGAACGGTGGAAATGTTTTGAAGACGGCCGTACGTCCGTGAATGACGATCCCAGCTGAGGTGGCTCGGAGCCCACAGCAGTCGTTCCCGTGAACATTCAGCGAGAGAAACGTCTGCTCCTTGATCATTGACGTCGCCAACTTGTGGAAGAGACGCACCTGTCTGTGTGAACTGTACACACACTCATTCACCGACACCACTTGCACGCTACAGGAACTCGGCTGCCACATCCTCCGTACAGTCCTGACCTCGCTACAAGGCATTTCCACATGTTTGACACATTAGAGGAGTTCCTGGGAGGCCAGGCAGTCTGATCGTGGCTCCGGCGTACTGACAAAACTTTCTACCTTGATGGTGTCCGAAGCTCTAGTGACACACTGGGATAAGAGCATTAGTATGGCAGGGGATTATAAAGAGGAAAAAAGGGAGTTTTTAACTCTCATAACTGTGTTCTGTTATTCTGCACAATTAAAGGTCCCGGTTTGATTTGAACACCCCTCGTATTATGAAATAATGAATCGATTTGCTCTAATATGTCAAAATGAACACACACTGAAAATGCAGTGTGGCACAAACTGTCACAATCTCTCTCTCTCTCTCTCTCACTCCGTCTCCGATTCTCTCCGTATTTCTCTCTTTCTCTGTTTGTAACGTTTCTCTCTGAAGTGCAGCTCGGTCGCTCGCTGTCAGTTTGTTGCATGCGCTGGCCTTCGATTGGACAGTTTATTTTGGACCCCTTCCCTACCAGCTCTGTGACTCGCTAAATCACTGATGGCATTTTTATTGTGCTTACAACGACACTGACACACACACACACACAAGTCAGTCTTTATAGTACCTGTGAAATTACTCTTAAAACTGATTCTGCAGTCAACAACACGTCCACCAAACAGCAGAGCCGAGAGAGAGAGAGAGAGAGAGAGAGAAAGAGAGAGAGAACACATTTTGAGAAAAGAGTTTTCTAGTCCACTTCCAGGTAAAAAAACAACAACTAAGTATTACAAATAAAAAAATACTACTTCTTGATCCAAATTAAAAGAAGGTTTTTATCTATCGATCCACTTTTTGATCCGTTTATCCTGTGTAGGGTCATGGAGGGGCTGGTGTCTGTCCCATGGGGCTTAGTGCAAAAGGCGGGGTATACCCTTGATGGGGTGCCACACACTCACACATCATACATTGGTTGAAACACCAATCAGCTTACAGTGTGTGTGTGTGTGTGTGTGTATGTGAGGAAACCCACCAAGACCATTCAAGTTCTATGAACACAGATAAGAGACAAGATTCGAACACCCAACTCTGGAGGTACGAGGTGCTAACTGCTGAACGTGTCAGCTGGGCTTTAACCAACAGGCGTTTGAGTCACGTAAATGTATTAATGTTTAGCAAGAACACAAGTTCAGACCGCGGGTGATGCTGTAGCCTCGCGTCACGAAATTCAGGAAGAGAATTTTGAAAAAGAAAAAAAAATCTTCAGTAAAATAATTACAAAAATGCAAAAAAATAAATAACTTTGACATACTGACATGATGGTTTAAAAACAAAGCAACAGTCCAAACTGTGTAATGTCTAAACTGTATTTTTATCAAGTTCATGTTGACACAATTGTTATTATTATTATTATTATTTCTTTTTAATTGCAGGATAAATGGGTTGTGTTTTGCTTATCTCACACAAAAAGTTTGACCAGAGCTCATTTGTGGAGCTAAAAACCGCAAAACTGGTCATGTCCCCTAGATGGGAGGGGCTAACACGCTATTCCCTGTCAATCAAAGTGACAGCAGCCAATCATAGGTGTCCATGAGCTTGCGTTTTATTCATTGGAGAGCGGCAAGAGGAAAACCGCGGAGAAAACGTTTTAAACTCTTGCTTTTAGTTAATTTTTCAGTTTAGTGTCAGCCTGCATACTGTGTACGATTCGCATGATTCGTTCACCCACAGCTCCACGATTGACTGGTACGTATTTATACAACAATACTAACTCAGAACAGCGATTCTGCTGAAACAGACTCCCTGAGTAGATAGAGATTTTCCTCTGAAGGCTGAAGCGTGTTTAACGTAGGGCCGCTGTCTCTGACCCTGAGTTAAAGGTCGCCACCGTTTCTAAAATGGCGACTCTTTAAAATCCGGCTGCCCGTAATATCCGTCACCATGGAGAGGTGAGAAAGAGGGCATCGAGCGGTTTGAAAATGCATTCACGAATACTGAAAAGGGTGAGAAAAATATAGAAAAGACACACAGTGCAGCATTCGACACAATGATTTACCCAAAGGTCAACATGAATCATGGTACAGTATAACGCGTAACGCTAAACATGGCAGGATGTGCTGTTATAGGAAAATAATCAACCACAGAATGATGGAGTGATAAAGTGGCGCTGATGTGACCAAGTTGATTGTTGATTGACCAAGTGTTTAACCACAAAACAACTTCCTTTAAAGGTTAATTAAATAAAAACGCGGCTTGTCATGTTACCTAGAAGCTGAAAAGACTAAGCTCCTCCCATGTCAGAAAACTTCATCTCTGACAGTAACAAAGGGCTGAGACTAGCGACTCCTTCCAAAGAAACGCCGAATGAACTTACAGTCAACTCACCCACATCTGTTTTAAAACATTTCTTTTAAAAGAAATCCTTATAATATTACTATTTTAACATACAGTAAAAGTGTGTAAAAGTCTTGAGTCCCCTCATTTCTTCATATTTATATTAATGATGTAGATTAAATTGAAGAAATGGGAACAAATCCTTTACTATGACAAGCTGCAAAGTGCCGAAAGATACAGTTTAAAAATGGGTTGTTTGTGTAACATCCTCAGCAGCGACCTCATTTCCCCTCTCGTCTGTTCCAACCACTCAGCATTCAGCATCATCACCGTCCTGATCATCTGTCATCATCTGCACCTGTTTCTCACTGGTTCAGGCCTTAAGTTAGATGTTTTTTATGCTTGAATAAGACTTTTACACAGTACTGTTTTTTTGAATCAGGGCTAGACTAGAGGAAGACTTTTTTATCAGATGTTTTTTTTCTTAGACGTACTGTAGATGCGCTGTTAGTTATACTAGATTCCTACAGGTTGGTCTACTGCAGTATATTACGACTGTAGGTCAGATGTTTCCACAACCCATTCAACCACTATTACATCATCATACTGTAGCGTACCCTTAAATTAACTTTCTATCTATTGTACCTAAATATAAAGTTAAATGATTGTTATATTTTTTGGGCAGATACATGATAAGGACTAGGATCCTCACATACACAGTATTATCTCCATATTGTCCGGATGTCGCTCACCTCTGACCAGGATGAAGTGGTTACTGAAGATGAATGAATAAATCAATTAGGTCAATCATCCTTGACTTATTCATCCATTCTTGCCACCTCTGACCCCCTCTTTCCCTTTTTCTATTTCCTCTTCACTTGGACAGTAATAAAAGAACCGTGGTGAGTTTATAGCAGTTCCAGGTTCCACCGGGCATTGATCAATGGAGGATTGGGGCAAACCCAAGCTCGATAAATACAAATACTGTACATGTGAATCTTGTGTTATTATTTAAAAGAAATGCATCACACACACTCGCTGATCCGTGTGTACAGTAGGTGCAATTTAAAGCACTGACATGTTCCTCGGAAGGAAACCATACTGAGAACATGTGAAACTTCACACAGGCGGTAACTCAATCTCAGGATCGAACCCTGGAGCTACAGCTACAGCTACCTGCTGCACCAGTGTCCTACCCCTTCTGTTTTTTCCCCCAAGTCTCCTATTTCTAGTGTTTCTGGTATTGACCCGTGCTAAGGACCACAAATATGGATCTCTTTTATTGACCCTGTCCACTTATGGTCTGACCCCCATTTTGGATTATGACACTTGATTCTCAGAAGGAGAATCCACAAGCGACATTTATGGTTCTTGGGATGCTGTTTAAATATAGATGTGTAGCGCAAAGCGCCTATGGCAGAATCCGAGGTGCGCTACCTAAATGGTTTTCTCTCTACCTCTGCTTTTGCAGGTCTGGCTTTGGAATGCTAGAGCTGAAACTGTGACCATCTCATAAATGCCCTAGAGCATTACTTTAATTCCTCGTGGAGCGGTGATATCCAGTACAATTCTTCACCCAGACACCACTTTTTGCTTGTAATTGAATGCACCTCATTAGTCACCAGTCCTACAGTAGCTTAGAAAAATATGATTCTGCACCCGTGAACGCTTCGCAATATTTTAGTCCGAATCGGGCGGCCGCTGTCAGCTGGTGAAAACTTGGCAATAGCTATGGGTTATATACAGCTTCGAGAAGCGCGCGGTTCAACGCCGCGGCCCGTGTGACGAGATGTGCCGAGGGGACCGGAGGTTAATAGAACATGGCTCATTTTTAATTGGAAAAGCGAAAGAGGTGGCCCTGTTATTGCCCGTAATAAGAGGTGATGGCGGAGAACAGTTCACCTGCTGAGAAGGTTAATGAAGATCCTCATGTGGAGGCTTTCTCTGGGCATGAGGGTTAACTGTTTCTCCCTCGTTTTCTACGTCCTGCCTTCTTGAGGGGGAAAGCTACCCAGGGAGACAGAACATTCATCTCTCCAAGGGGTGATAGAAAGAATGAGGACAGGACGAAACAGGAGAGGACGGAGAGTAGGACACCGGTGCAGGAGTCTCAAAGTTTGGGCTGGACTCTACTAGAGATGTAGCGTATTATATAACATTAGTAGATGTTATAATCATATACAGTATGTATGCTAAAGTTAAGCAGGTGCTCTTGAATAGGAGGTAGGGTACCCGAAAACATTTCTGACAATGCAACTAGTGCACTACATAGTGTGCAAAACTTATTTTTTCTAATTATAAAGTGCTCACTGGTTTACTGGTCATTTGGTACTGTGTGTGGGGTGGGGGGGGGGGATTATTAAACTGTACCATATATAGTGCTTATAGTACAGTATATACACAGAAAACTCTTTTACACAGAGTGTCTCTCTATCACAAATGGTTCAAAGTAAAAACTTTTGGAGTTGGCTTGAATATTCGATTTTGCCCTTATTTGTGAGTAGGGCTTATAATTGCAGAAAAAAAACAAATACATCATACATTTCAACATAATCTCCTTGCTTTTCAATACACTTTGTCCATCTGTCGACAAGCTTTCAGGGGACCAAGCATGTGAAAGTCTGATGGAGCGAGATCAGGACTATAGGGAGGATGCTTTAACACCTCAAAACGAATGTCAACAGTGTGGGGCAGGAGTGTGAGGACGTTTGTCATCAGCTGTTGATGTGGACGGTTGTCCTGTTCCTTCTAAGTGTTGATGTCTAACACTTGTGTAACATTTCTTCAACTTCTCTATCCATTCATACACACTTCTTTTTACGACAAAACACTTTCTCCATACTGCGTACAAAGTCTTTGAAAAAAATCACAGCACCAGGAACACCCTCAGACGGTTGTGTATTTTGGTTTGCAAAATTGTCCAACAGTAGCAACTTGGTGGAGCTGGAGCTTGAACTTCCAACCTTCTGATCAATAACTTAACCTACCACTGATCTACAGTATATACGTTTTGGGTACCACTGGCTAAAAAATGCACTTTTTGGGTACATTGCTTGCCATCTTGTACAAAGACTTGTGAACAAGGAACCATTCTGGTATAAGAAGATTTTTGGCCAGGACGAGACAGGTTTCTTCTTCAGAGACCTTGCCACCATTGCCCTTGGTCGTCACATCAGGGATTATCAATAATTTTCTTGTGTTTCAGTAAATCTATATAAATTTTATATTGGACTGCATTGGAAAGGCTCCCCATCCCAAGTCTAGCCCGCCTAGTCCCCCAAGTCCCCTGGAATAGCCCGCGACCCTGTACAGGATAAGCACTATAGAGTATGAGTGGGAGAGAGTGAGATGTATTTAAGTTCAATCACTTGGACCACACATGCGAGCTAATAACCTAGCTTCAGTCCTGTCTGCAAAGCCTAAACACCAATCCACCACTTTACTCAGGAAGCAGTGCTTCAACAGAGTTCTGTCCCAGACCTCGCCACGGTCCTACAGATCACCACTTTCATGAGGACGAGGGTTTGAGTGTGTGGGCTAACAACCAACAATTAGAAGGGTCTCTAGCTCTAATTCAAATTCACTCACTACACGTTCGTTTATGCCGCGTGTAGCGTACTAAGACGTGTGATGAAATTTTTCCATGAACAAATCTGTGCTGGATTTAGGACACACAGGACACAGTAGGGTTCCTCTGATTGAGAGCAATTAACCTCATCAGTTACACTGCTGAACAAAAGCACTTACGCTATCACTTGATTTGTCAATTTGTGAAGTGCCAATCTCCGAACTTGTTAGTGGTTTTGTTCGTAAAGTGCTAAAAGGCCTCTCGTCCTTTGGCCCTGATATTGACTGGAAGAACATTTGGATAAATAGCGTTCAGGGAATTTACTGTTCAGGACTACATTAATCGCACACGAGGTGGAAAAAATTAGGCGCATCTAGGAAGGGGAAAAAAAACAACGGCAAAATATACGACAGCCTTTGAATGCGTGAAAGGGGAAAAGAAGAAAACTGTGGTCATTAATTCATTTGGGTGATATCACCTCCCAAGCATTCTGGATCGCTTTCAGGGACAGGTCCGGGGCTGCCTTTTGTTTTACTCGTTTATAAAGTTGGTTTTGATGGTGAGGGGGGGAAAAAATGTGATTCATTCATCTAGCCATTCCATCTACTGGCATTATTTATTAATGCTAAAAGGCTTCGTGCTTAAGGCATTAGTAATTATGCTTTCTCACTCCAGCTCTAGCCGCAGCATAGTCAGACCTCGCTTAAGCTTTAATTTCCGTTAGTCTACATAAATCCACCAACTCCGCTTCCTCTAGGTTTATTAGCACCCTACATACATTTTATCTCCTCCTGCGTGGATCATTTATTAATGCGATAAGCACCTCAGGTGACGAGCGCGACCGTCTTCCGAAACACTTCTGGGGAAACGCAGAGGTGAGGAAGATGACGCCTGGCGATGAAGACGAGGGTGTGAAAGCAACCGAGGCGGGACGCTTGGGGAAAGGGATGCACTTCAGTTGCGCTGGTCCCTTGTAATGTGTAACGCTAATGACACGCGAATATAACGGCCACTTACAGCTTTGACAACAGTGCCCCCTTTATATTAATAATATCCTGAATCATTTATGGACTTTGTTATTAAATTATTCATCATATTATTAATATTGCCACACTGATGGAGAAATCCAACACTTATCATGGGACTGAAAACAAGAACAAAAAGTCGTCCGGTTCTCCAGAGGCCAGGGGTAAGTCTGATGGAGATGGAGAGATCCACAGCTCAGGTGGGAGAAGCTGTTCATAGATAACCACAACGCAGACACAGCACAACGATAGATGGGTTTTAGGAAAGACTGGCAGGAAGAAAGCCATTATACGTAGATTTGAAAAAACCAACAAAGATGTGGGATGTGATGAGACTCGCACAAGGCATCGTAACGCTCTTCATCACCCTGAGAACCAGTCATGAGAAGAAACTGAGAAAACAATTAAGGTTGAGAGCAGGATTGATTGAAAACATAAGAAGAAAGCCCCTTGGCGTATGCAAGAGACTTGAGACTGGGTCAGTTTCTGAGAGGTTCTTGAGGTTCTGTATCGCAGAGAACAACGACCCCTGGCAAGGCTACACTGGAGTGGGTCAAGACCTTAATCTGGTTGTGAAATCTAATCTGTGGAAAGATTTAAACATTCCTGTTCACACACACTGTCTCTTTCCAACACAGCTTTAGCAAGGACAATGAGCAAAACACTTAAAAGGTGAGTAGCTGGACCCTCAGCCAAAGGTTATAAAGAATCATTAAAGAGGATTGAAGATGCTGTTTGCTGTTTCTGGTGTCCTTCTTTCTCCACGCGATGTGTCTTTGTGTCTTTACATCAGTAATTATTGCTGAGGAAACATCCAGCAGTCGTGTGGGTTCACCAGGCAGTGATCGAGAGGAGCTCAGGTGACTCTGAGCATTTAATTATCAACCCAAAGATTAAGATTAGGTGACTGCGAGAGTCAAAGTCTATTGGCAGACTTTTAAAAAACAACTGACGAGCTTATCAAGACTCTCCGAGGAAGGCTTATCAGAACAAAACAACAACAAAAATACTGTTGAAGATCTTTTAAACTTTCGAAGATCAGAGTAAGATTAAACTTTCCTTTGATTTCTTTGCACAAGCTTTGAAATGCACATCTGAGAAGACAAGTTGATCGGTAACCAAAGCTGACATCAAAAACCGCCATTTCGAGCTGCGTATTACTTATTTATGGATTTCAATTTTGAAATTTCTACACTAAAAAGAAAAGAGAGCCAAAGGTGGGAGGGTGTGCGATTCGTTCTTTGCATTAGAAATGTTCATTGATTTTGGAGGTTATGGAAAAATTAGGGGAAGAAAGCAGACCAAAGCGTGGAGAGAAGAGCGGCAAGGAGGAATGCAGAGAAACACCTCTCGGGGGTAGCAGAGGTGATCGTATATGAATGAGGACTCGTCCTGTTCCCACGGAGACAGGTTAATAGGTACGGCTCGTCTCATCGCTCAGAAAAGCCCGGAACGCGGCCTCACATATAATTCAGCTGCTAATTACCCCGGACCGAGATTACAATTTCTCCCTCTGACAGATACTGTCAAATATTCTGCAAAGGCAAATCAATATTTTATCATCTTTTCACATTACTCTGAGTCGGGTCAACAGCATCGAGGCGAGGATGGGGAAGAAGGGTTTGTGTATGTGTGTGTGTTGAGGGATTCAGCACTACCTTGTGCCCTATACAGTATTCTCAATGAAATGCCATCAGAGACAAGATGGCTTATTTCATAATTTCAGTGCAATTTGGTACTAGTAACCCTAAAAAAATAGAATGTTTTAGAGAATTTTTTACAAACTGAATGTAAAAAAACAACATAATGCAAAAACCTCTCTCTCTCTCTTTCTCTCTCTCTGTCTATTAGCTGACACCCCCCAATTAGCTCTTAGTCAAGTAACAGTATTATGGGTTTATTTATTTATTTAATCATAGAGTTAGCATATAAACAATATCTGGCTAACCAGCACCATACTAATTGCACTTTAAAAAATACATTATATGATCTACTTTGGAATGGGTGACATACTGCGTAATGACCACCTCATACACGTCCCCCTCTGTTTTTATTTGTTAGCTTTTTTTTTTGCATCAGTTCACAATGTAAGCAGTCGCGTACTGTAGATCTCGACATGGAGAGCAGATGACTGTGCGGATACAGTGGCTTGTCATGATGGACACATCCACACTGTAGAGCACAATTCTTAGAAAGACGGAAAGATCATGCGGCAATATGAACATGAATAAATATATGATATATGAGGGTCTGCTAGAAAAAAAAAGAATAATTTGCCAAGAATGTTGAAAAAGTCGTCCTGTTAAATCTGAAACATAAAAGTTAAGTACAGAGGCATTTAATTTGCTTTTAAAAAGCGAGCCTGAATTTTCTGGTTGTTTCTGAGAAGAACAATAATTAAAGTCATTTTTCAACGCTATGCATAAAACGTGGTGAAATAATGTATATCAGAGTTAATTCGGTATAGCAAGTGATTATCCAAAAACCTCATTAATGATGTACAAGCAAATTCACGGTTTTTTAATCTGACATAACAGACCACATAAATGGAAATGATTTAAAACAGCAACTATAAAGTTCTTTTAGTGAAAAGCCATTAGGTGTTACACAAGTAGAATTACAATATAAACACATTTGCATCAAATTAATTTTTAATTAGTCATTTACTTTCAGTTTAAAATTTAAGCACATGTCCCTGTTGGTCATTATGAAAACAGCATAATTTAAACTTTTTTTATTATTATTATTTAGTTGTGTTAGTTTCCATCTTTCCATGACCTTCAGCTAATGCAACTTCCTGCCAAACGCATGACATGTGGAGTGTTCCAAAATAATTTATAGAGGTGGATGTCCTCATTTAACATGAATTAAAATAAATATATATTTATAAAGTCATGCAAAATAATGATTTAAGCATAAGGTGTTAAATGGAGTTTAAGGTTAAGAGTGTAAGGCTTTTTTTTGCTTTCATTTTGAAACATTTATTGATCTGTAATACGGATATTGTCTGTGTTTAAAATATTTTACCCTTAACTTTTACTTTATATCCAGATTTATAAAGGTATAAATGTCACCACCATTGCCACCATTGTCACTCACACAATGAATTAGTGTGATTTCATTTGCATTTCCCCCTCATCAGCTTCATCACAGATTACAGTCAGCGTCCATCGCTAACAAGATCAATGCTTAGAGTCAATCAGCAAGGTGAAGTAATCAGTCACACCTGATTCAAAAAAAAAAAAAAAAAAAAAAAGTAGGGCAGTTATTTTTCACTCAGGTGATTGCGTAAGGACTGCTACTGTAGCGTTCTTCCTGAGCTCTTTATGGCAGCGTTATCTAAATGTTATCTAAATGTTATCTAAATGTTATCTAAGCCGTTATCACCTTTAAGTCTTTCTTATCATCTGAAATGAATTTACAGCATTGACTTCTGTTTATTCTTGTTATTTAATCACCCAAACCTGTCTTTGGTGCAGAAATGATAAAGATAGAGAGAAAGAAAAAAAAAATGCTCCATTTCCTGAAAGAAGAAAAAAATAATAATAAACAACTAACTGTTAAGTGTTGCTTTAAAACTATTAACTGCTAACTTCAACTTTATGATTTGAGGCTTTTATATATTTTGTAACATATTTTACCTCAGGTTTAACCCAAACCACAAGCATTATAATTATCTAGAGCTAGCTCACTGAAATACAAGGTCAAGCAGTTGTGCTAAATGTTATGCTAGCTAACCTGTTGCTTTAGCAGCAGTATCTCGATAACTAGCTTCTTAGCAACTAGATATTTGATATGTTAAATAAAATGTAAATGAAAAAAAAAAAACATTGAATTTTACATAAAATGTGAGCAGTGTATGAACTTATGTTTAAATTTATTTTAATTAGCTTGAAATCTGTAATGCTAGTTATCTACTGTAGCACTCTAGAGTTTAGTAAGTTTATAGATCTACTTTTTTTTTTTTTTTTTTTTTTTGAGAATCTCTCTCTCACACACACACACACACACTACAAACTTTGAGGAGGAAAATATATTTCTAGGTAGGTTGTTGTTATTATAATAATATCAATTATTTTTGAAAGTGAAATTACTTTTAATTCAAGTCATATGTATTTTTTAAAACTCACTTTTCTAGAATCATATTGCAGTTAATACCTTGGCAGTGTTTTGCAAATGAGATTTTATTGACCTGGTGAGAAAGCGAGCATGAAACTGCCACACTCTTCCATTTTGCATCTGCAACAAGTCTTAAATTCTATTCATTTAAGTTAAGCCTTTATTTGTCACATATACATTACAGCACAGTGAAATTCCTTCTTCGCATATCCCAGCGTAACT
>JAQMYG010000011.1:25346280-25378345 GCA_030014215.1 Clariallabes teugelsi
GTGTGTCGAGGAAAAACACAACGTAACAACATGAACAGAGCCTGAGACATGTGCAGTTGTTAATCTCTTACAAATTATTCCTACAGATTCAAAATTATTATTATTATTATTAGTAGTAGTAGTAGTAGTAGTAGTAGGTGTAGTATACATTTTATTGCATTAGATTTAATATTATTGTTAATAATTATAGAGTCTATACATGATATATGTTTGATTTTATTCTCATATTATGAACATTATTATTTCAATTTTAAATGCTTTTTTAAATGTTTTTAATAAATATGATTTTTCAAGCATTCTTAGCTTATTGGAAAAAGATTCTCACTATATGTCTGTCTCTGTCTGTCCTTCTGTCTTTCATGTGTCTTTTGCATTGTCTGTAAGTCTCTCTTTCCTTCTCTTCCTGTCTGTCTGTCTGTCTGTCTGTCTGTCTGTATGTATGTATGTATGTCTGTCTGTCTGTCTGTCTGTATGTATGTATGTATGTCTGTCTGTCTGTATGTGTGTATGTATGTATGTATGTATGTATGTATGTATGTCTGTCTGTCTGTATGTGTGTATGTATGTATGTATGTGTGTATGTATGTATGTATGTATGTGTGTATGTATGTCTGTCTGCCTGTCTGTATGTATGTATGTCTTTTGCACCGTTTGTCTTTGCTCCTGCCTGTATGTCCTGCTGTTTCATTTATCTCCTCACCATTTTGTCTGTCTCACTGCCTAACTGTTTGTCTGTCTGTCTTTTACATACTCTCTTATTCTATGTCTCTTTCTCTCTACCACAGTCTCTCTCTCTCTGTCTGTTTGTCTTCCATCCTGCATGCGTCTCTCACTATGTCTCTTTCACTTTAATATTCTCTCTCTCTCTCTCTATCTCAGTATCTCTATGTCTTCTTAATAGTCTGTCTTTTGCAATCTGTCTCTTTCTCTGTCACTACTGTACTGTCTAATTGTCCATATGTCCCCTATCTCTCCCTCCATCTGTCCTTCTAGCTCTCTCTCACTGTCTGTCTCTCTCATTTATATATTGACTGTTTTTTTTTTCACTTTCTGTCTTTCTCACTGTCTGTCCGTCTCTTTCACTGTGTGCTGTCTCGCTGTCTGTCTCTCCTAATGCCCTTCTGTCTTTCTATCTGTTGTGCTATTTTGCTTATGGTCTGTCTTTTTTTTTTTTTTGTCTGTACAGAAATCATTCAAAATGATTTTAAAAACCTTGTCCTCCTATATGATGGACAGACTCCATAAGCATTAAATAAATGCAGCAAGAGATTTAGAATCAAATCCTGTTTTTATTTATTTAATGAAATGATTACAATGATAACAAATGAAGACTTGTATCAAACATGTCTTTATTTTCAATAAAAAAAAATCTAATCCAGGAAGTAAAGTAAAATTATTGTCTTTATTATTATATAAGTCAAAGAAATTAGGAATAAAATGCATGTGTTCAGCTTTGCCTTGTGCAACATGGACGGGCTGTAAAAAGCTGACCAGTGCTGCAAGGTGTGTGTTTGGTGGGCTGTGATAAAGGGGTCAAAGGCCAGGGGCCAAAGGTCACCAGTCAAATGCACACACTGTACACAAAAAGCCTAAACACACACGCACACATACGCACAGAAGGTAAAAATGTAACACACAGTTTCAACACAATTTATGTATTGCTTATAGAAAACGGATTGTTGTGGAATGCTTCAAATAAAAATGAGAATACCACACGAAGGTATGTGTGTGTGTGTGTGTGTGTGTGTGTGTGTGAGTGTGTGGGTCTGTGTGTATGCAAACCGTGGCTAGTTATTAATTAACTCGAGCTTTCTAAGCACAGCTTCAATCACTCTGAAAGAAGAAATCAATATGACCATCACTTAGAACGGATGGTGTTTATAGTCGCAGGTTGGAGACATATTTACACTTACATTCAGGCCGACTTACAACTGCAGGCCTGCTGAGAGGCTTTAATGTGGTGAGGATTAAATCCTCACTTTACCAGGAGGAGTCGATACGGTTACTCTCGCAGGCTGCTTATTCATTTGCAAAGCTGTTATAACACAAGGACGGATTAAAAACCTGCTTTTGAATATCTGCGTGGAATTAATAAGAGATAAACGATCATAAGTGATTCGATCGTCAGTGAGGCCAGAAGGTAAGAATCAAACCAAAACGCGTGAGCTCGTATTGTTACACCTGTGGATCGAATGTAATGAAAGAATTTAAACTGTGTATGAGATTTATTTTTGAGAAGTCTTCTTCTTTTTCTTTTTTTTTACTGTCTATTTTTAAATAAGTAATATGATAGTGTATTTTTTTCATATAATATATTTGCTTGAGTATTTATCCTTAAAAGATGTTTTTAATAAGTTTGAACAAACTTAAAATGTTTTAGAAGGAAATTAATTCTGCTATTTTTCCACTTCAGTTCCATCTTTAGATTTAGAATCTCAAACATCAAGTTTTTACTCTCCATTATAAAGAACTTGTCAAAGAGACTTTTTCAAAGAATTAGAATCTCTTTCAAAGTGTTAGAGTCTTTGAGTTTAGATTACTTACGCTATCTAGATGGACTTTTCCATCTGCTCCAGCTCTGAACCTTTCCTCTGTGTTGGCACATATAGTCAAAATTCGTGTAAGTGAAACTTCCTTTATTATATACAGAATTAAAATTATTGTCAATCATTTTGAAACGTTTCCAGAAAACATTCAAGACTTTACTGAATCTTCTCCAGTGAATTTCCAGAGCATTGGAATCATCTTCCAAGGTTGCCAAATTTTCTCCAGAGCTTAAGAGACTTTTTCTGAATTTATGAATCTTCCACAGTGTGTTTGAATATTCTTAAAAGTTTGTGAATCTTCTACTGATCTTACGAGTTTTTCGTCAGAGTGCTTAAATCTTCTTCTGAGTTTAAGGAATCTTCTCCAAAGCATTAGAATCTACTTTGAAGTTTTATTCAGCGGTTAATAATCTTATTTAAAGCAATCAAATCTTTTGAGTCTTACAATTTTGTCTTTTTTCAAAGTTTACAAATATTTTACAAAGTATTACAATCTCCTTCAACATTTCTGGACTTCCCACAGCGTTTCATGAATCTCTTCCAGAGCATGGGAAACATTTTCAGATTTTATCATTCCTATCCAGAGCATTGTAATCCTGTCCAGAGAGTCTGAAATTCCTTCAGAGTTTACAAATCTTCTCCAGAGTGTTCACATGTTCTTTAAAGTTTATGAATTATCTTCAGAGTTTACAAATCTTCTCCAGCACATTATAGCATTAAAATCATCTTCAGAGTTCTTCACCAGCATGTGTGAACATATATATATATTTTAGAACAGTATAAGCATTTTCAGGTGTTCTGGTGTTTAAGTCCATTCCACAACAACTTTACAAATCATCTCAAGAGCATTGAAATCTCCTCCAGAGCTTACAGGTCTTCTCCAGAGCTAAGACTCTTCTTAGAATGGAGTTCAGGAATGTTCTACAGAACATTAAAATCTGCTTCAATGTGTTCAAATATTATTTTTACCTATCTTTAAAACTTCATCAGAGTGTTTGAATATTTCTTCAAAACTTCAGAATCTCCCTTATGGTGTTTAAATCATTCCCAGAGCACTAGCATCTATTCCGAAGCAATCTTCTCCAGAACATTAAAAGCTGCTTTTGACTTTATGAATCTTCTACAGAACATTAAAATCAAAGTGCTCACATATTTTTCAGAGTTCACAAATAAATTTTTTTTGAGTGTTTGAATCTACTTCAGAGTTTTATGAATCTTCCCCAAAGTGTTCAACTGTTCTTTCAAGTTTATGAAATATCTTCACAGTTTACAAATCTTCTCCAGGGCGTTAGAATCTTCTTCAGAGTGTGAACATCTTTAGGCACAAGTAAATCTACTGTAAGTTGGAATCTTCTTCAGAATTCCTCTGTTCTTCACAGCTCTAGAACATTCTCTGTGGTATAAACAGCGCTCTGCCTCACACCACCTGCTTTATAACAGACAACAGGCAGAAAGCGCGGGAAAATATCGAGCCTCTGATTTTTCGGCGCTCTTTTTCTTTTCTTCTTCTTCACGCTTTCAGTCTGTATTTATCCTCCTCTCGGCTACAGGCTTGCTCAGCGGATCTGGACGGATATTTATAGGAAATCAGTGTGTCTGCTGCCTACAGGAACGCCGATTTCCACCTACACACTTATATAGGGGAAAAAAGCATGTTGAGAAAAGAAAATATTATTATTATTATTATTATTATTATTCGTTAATAAGTGTAACGCATTAACAGGTTTGATTCAAGGTTTTGTAAAAGTAAAGTGTCAAAATCAGAATAAAATTTTAGGCCTGTAATAATAATAATAATAATAATAGAAAGAGGATACCATCTTGGCCTGATGTTTGCAGCTGCATTCCAATTTACGAAATAAATACCCATTAATCACCTATTAATCATTAACCATTAATCAATCTCCCGATCAGCACCAACACTGACTCTTTAAATGTCATTATTCCTGCACTGATAGAGATAGCTACTGTGATGAAGTGAGAAAGCCGCAGATAAAGTGTGTGTGTGTGTGTTGATGGGATTTACGATTTCAAACACAAAGCAAAACCACCAGCCTTGAATAATTATTTAATAGGAAAAAATACATTAGACATAAATAAAGTGCTCGTTTGTTCCCATTTCTAGCTATAGGCCTGCTAATACAACGTAATTCATAAAAAGAACAACTAATAATAAGAATAACAACAATAATAATACTTTTGAAGTAAGTCTTATTTTATTGTAAATTAATCTCGTAGTTTGTTTTTTCTTAAAACCTCAAACTATTGATGTCATCTTAAATCAACAAGTTTAAAATTTTGGTTTAATGTCATTAATTTTAAAAAAAGCATTAACCAACTCTGAGATAATGAGCTTCTCGGATAGAAAGCAATCACAAAGTACAACACGGCTTAGTAGCCTAGAATAATTATAATGAATAAACAATAAGGAGTTATTAAGATGAATTTAAAAGTTGAACTTAAAAAAGATACATTAATAACAAAAGGAAATCTTATCTATAGTCTGTCTAACAAAAAGACATAAAAACTCAATAATTCATTAAAAAAAATTTAATTGTGCATCAACAAAAATAACCGGATTCAAACCTTTTATAAGCATTCATAAATATTCGATTAAATTATTTCATAACTAGTGAGTTTTTTCTACTCTTTTACATCTAAACTACAACTTAAAATAAACATTTTTTTACGATAAACTTTTTTTCTCATTTTTAGTAATATTTAAACAAAAAGGCTTAAAGGAAAAAATCATTGCAGTTTATTTATCAGCACTCTAAATAAACATTTAAAAAAACGCGTTCAGACAAATTATAGAAAATATTATAACTATGATGTAGATGGTAGTTTTCGTTTACTTAATTAAACGTTTGTAATATCGTCCAATTGTTTGTGCTTTTTTTTATGTAGTAAACACTAATAGACGCATAATCAGCATGAGTTTTAGTCTAAGCGTTTCCAGTGAGCAATTTACAGTGAGCACCCGCGCGTCAATGTGTGTGTACAAGTGTGTGTGTGTGTGTGTGTGTGAGAGAGAGAGAGAGAGAGAGCACAGTTCCACCGGTTTTGATGTAAAACAGTGCCAAATGAATTCCCGCCCCTTTCCTCCTGACCAACGCGTGTATATAATACCAAAAAAATGGCAAAGGAATGTGTTAGAGAGAGAGAGACAGATCGAGAGACAGAGAGACAGACGGAGAGAGAGAGACTTACCCCGTAGCGCTCGGGACAGAACTGTGCATATGCATGGAAGAGCATCATCACCCCTGAAAAAAAAAAAGAAAGGTGTGTGTGTGTGTGTGTGTGTGTGTGTATAGATCAGCGTGGGGTCCGCCAGGACTCTGATCAATAAAGCTGCACTTAACATGGCAGATGGCCTGAAAGAGGACAAAAAAATGAAGAAAGAAAAAAAAAGAAACAGAATCTGTTCCAAATCGCATTTTCACACACCTTGTTTGATCTTTAGATTAGACTCACTGTCTTAACTTACTCATTAAGTCTCATTTAAAATCGGTTTATGTAGCCTAATTTAATCCATTACAAGATACCGGGTTTATTTAACACCTGATACGTTAAAGTTCATGCAACTGTTTTTGGTTATACACTTATTTATTCATTTATTTATTTATTTAGTTAGTTGCATAACTGTATGCACTAAGCTAAATCCACATATATAATACAACTATACATTACATGTATATATATAGGATCATTTAATAGAAATAGAGACATTTCAGTTTTCGAAAAATATCTTTTTTACTACCGAAATAACTTAGTGATTAGTGATTTCACTCCAAACATTAATTTAAGCAATAAAAACCACATTTAAAATATTAGCCTGACCATAATAGTATAATATATTATTTTTATTACACAACTTAGAAATGTAATGAAGAAAGCATAGTTTGCTAAAAATGTACAGTAGGTACTTTTTTATTTAAAAAAAAAAAAAAAGAAAGAAAAATACCACCTTGTCTCGGGAGTGGTACAGTACCTTAAATCATGGGTATATTTGTTGTACCCTTAATTTGTCGCTTTCATCTGGAATTATAGACGTGTATTTATATATAACAGTATTTTTATAATTTTTTGTATTTATTTATTTATTGATTTATTTATTAAGGATACATTTGGTCCAAAGGTGAGTAGAGTTTAGTGGTTGTTGGAAGTGTATAAACTTTTAAAGCTTGTTTATATTTTTTAGCTTCAGTCTTCACATGATTGCATTGATTATTATTATTATTATTATTATTACAATCATCATAAGCATTCCACATGGCTCTTATTGCATTTCCTGGCCTTTCAAAGCACAAAAACAATCCAGAGGTCCTGTCTCTTACTATCTCTCTCTCTCTCTCTCTCTCTCTGAGAGTCAAACTTTGTTTTTTTGTCCGACTGCTCATCCCGTTTTGTCCTCTCCGAGTCTTTCTCAGTGTGATGTCCCCCCTCCTGCTCCTCCTCTGACAGCTGATCAAAAGACAAAAAAATAGGTCACGCTTTTCAGACTTCTGTCCCTTCTTCCTTAATTACAGACTCACTTAAACAAAAGCCGCATCTGCTCAACCTCCAGAGGAAGCGGCCTGCAGACAAATCTGTTACTGCTCCACCGGTTAGAGTTTCCTCAGAGTGTTTTGGGACACTGTAGAGATGCGATACATCCTAATTGTAGGTTGTTTTACATTATGTAAAGGTTTTATGAACAAGCGGCAGGTGCAGTGAAATAGAGGGAGAGTCTTGTGTGGATCTAATCTAAAATCTAAAACCTAAGTTTTATTATTAACTGCACTTTTTTGTGCATGCAACTTTGAGTAAGTGTGCTCTAAACACACACACATCATTAACATCACATCACTAAAGAACCAAGAAATAAGGAAACGAGCGTTTTTTGATAATTTTGTGTAAATATGCAGCTGGATCAATTAATAAAATGAATGCTTTTTCTGGAAAATTATATATTACAATTGCTCAGACTCTTAAATAATATCAATTTTAATAAGAAAATGTTTTAGTTTTAGTTTTGTTTTTTTGCATTATTATTATTTAAAACTATTTGCTGTGTTTGCCTTCTGGTTTTTATTAATTTCAAAAGTTCTTTACTGTTTTTCTTTTATTTTTACAAATGAATTTGGTTCCCCGAGGATGACAACATGAAGTATGACATCTAACAGTCAATTTTCTAATTCAAAGTTTTCTTGATACATACTGTCTTTATTTGCTTTTATAACGCAGAACCTTGTCTTACAAATCTCCACACGATTGGATAAAACCCTAAGCAGGGGCGGGTCTCTCATCAACACACTACATTCTGATTGGTGATTTCGACCTGTCCGTCAAGGAGAGAGAAAAAAGAAGTATAGCAAGCCCCGCCCATTTCATCAGGGTTGGCTGCAGCAAAACTAAACAGAGCAAATCCCATCCTGCACAAATCCAGCTGCTCGAGCAGAATCCGCAGGAGGAGGAGAGGGTCGGACATGGGGAGAAACCAGCGCTGGCGCGTCTGACACACACCGGAGAGAGATTTTCTTTTTTATTTATAAATGAAAGGAGGGGAAAAAACCGAGAGGCCTTAAGGATAACAAAAAAGGATAAATAAAAAAAACAACAAGGATACCAAATTGCATAATTCCTGTGCACACCAAAGAAAAAGAAAAAAACAACACCAAAAAAGAAGCATTCTAGACATCAATGGACTGAATGAAGACTGCCTACAACGCCTATCGATGCCTGGCCAAGGAGGATCTGGATGCTTTCGCCATGAACCCGGAGATGACAATGGACGGCATGGGCGGCCTGCACGGCGCGCTGGGCGCGAGCGGCCATGAGCATGAGCTGATGAGCGGCCACAGCCCGCATCACGCGCGCAGCGGCGGCACCGCCACTTCCACGTCGTCGTCGTCGCTGCGGATACACCCGGACCTGGCGCCGCGCTCGGCCATGGTGTCCGGCATGGCGACCATCCTGGAGGGCGCGGGAGAGTACCGAACCGAGCTGTCTCTGCCGCTCCATCACGGGATGAGCATGAGCGTGCCGTGCGACACGTCGCCCCCCGGGATGGGCATGAGCGGCACCTATACCACCCTGACCCCTTTGCAACCTCTACCGCCCATTTCCACAGTATCGGACAAGTTTCACCATCCTCACCATCACCACCACCATCATCACCACCATCACCATCACCAGCGGCTCTCCGGCAACGTGAGTGGGAGTTTCACGCTGATGCGGGACGACCGGGCTCTACCGGGTATGAACAACCTCTACAGCGCCTACCATAAGGACATGAGCGGCGTCGCGCCCAGCCTGAGCCCGCTCGGGAACGGCTTGGGCACGGTGCACGGCGCGCAGCAGGGTCTGCACGGCTACGGCGCAAACACCGGCGGCGGCCACGACAAGATGCTGGGTTCCAACTTCGACGCGCACGCAGCCATGCTGGCCCGTGGGGACCAGCAGCACCTGTCCCGGGGCCTCGGCGGACCCATGATGCCGCCGCATCTGAACGGCATGCATCCCGGCGCCGCGGTGCATCACGCACACGCTCATGCGCCCGTGCTGGCGGCGTCCGGCCGGGACAGGCCACCCTCCTCCTCTTCCTCCTCCTCCTCCTCCGGTAACGGGGGCGCAGGGGCGCAGCACCATCAGCAGCAGCACCAGCAGCAGCAGCAGCTCGAGGAGATCAACACCAAGGAAGTGGCGCAGCGCATCACCGCCGAGCTGAAGCGCTACAGCATCCCGCAGGCCATCTTCGCTCAGCGCGTTCTGTGCCGCTCGCAAGGCACGCTGTCCGACCTGCTGCGCAACCCCAAGCCGTGGAGTAAACTTAAATCGGGCCGGGAGACCTTCCGCCGCATGTGGAAGTGGCTGCAGGAGCCCGAGTTTCAGAGGATGTCCGCGCTAAGGCTTGCAGGTAAAAATAAACAAAGGCATCTAGCTTGTTCTTCTTTCCTTATTTTTCTTTTTAATTTTTACAACAAAAAAATGCCATATGTCTGGTCGTGCCAAGTTTGCATACTATGAATAATAATAACAACAACAACAACAATAATAATAATTTCTTTATATGACCAAGGACAAAAACAGATCTAAAATGGTGGGTTTAAAAAAAAATCACTGAACACCTTTTTGTTTTGGTCGATAATTACGATCAGTATTGATTATCCCCCAAAATCCATTTCATAATGTTTTGTAATTTGATAGATCAGCTCCCCTTATTGGAATGTTCGTAGAATCATATTTATCCTGGTAGCTTAACATGCCAAAATCTTTTTTTTTTAATTTTTTTTTTTTATATAAAAGCTTTTATTATTTGATTTTATTTGCTTGCGAATGTTTTTGCTTTTTTTGTGCGTATTTAAATTTGTGTGTTTTCTGACTTTAAAAAGGGACTCAGTGTCAGGATTTTAGTGCAAAACCATACACACTCATGCACACGCGCGCTCTCAATTCTGTTATATCGTTATGCCAGTGTTCTTCCGCTTTTCTATTGTTCGCGGGGTTTTGTTTTATTTTAATTGCTGATTATATAACATTAATGAATAGAAAATGAAATTTTAACTGCTCTCTCTTTGGTGGTCCAAATGTCACGAAACTTACTATAAAAAGTGTGCATTGTGTGTTGTGAAGAGGTTTGTAGTGTTGTTGATTGTGAGGAATGATGTAGACAAGGGGGCAAATCTCTCTCTCTCTCTCTCTCTCTCTCTCTGTCCTTTACAACAAGCTTGTTGCCCCCTCTAGCGATGGACACACCACAGTCTCTTTTCCTTTGTTCATCAGAAGAAAACATTGCAATATATAACTATAACAACCATGAATTTAAAAATAACACTTTTTAGCATATATTTTTTCGGATTTTTTTTAGAATTTCCAATCATCATTTTTTTATCTTCGTAATTTCAATACTGTGAGGGTAATTCTTTCTCGATTGTTGTCATTGCAGTGATTCTGAATAGGTGTGTTGGCTGAGCAATAGTATTTGGATTTATTTATTTGCTTCTGGATGCATTATAATTCTTTATAGATTTTTGCTGCATGTACGTTTCTTTGAATAATAACACCAGTTAATAATAACAATTTGATTTTGATCGATAGGTCACATAAATAGCCTAATTTATTCAATAATGCACGAAAAAGCTGAGTAGATAAATGACATACCAAAACACATGTTTACTCGTGCTGTGTGATATAGACTATTGCTTGAACCGATCTTTCAGATACAGGCTTAACAGCAAGAGATAATTAAGTGGTCTTTGCAGTGACGGACATAGAAAAGGGGTCAGTCTTTAGACATCCACTGAGACGCAGTAGACATTACATGGTAGTAGGATTATTAATAGCAATAATAATAGCCTGAAAATTTGTAATCAGTTAAGCGTGCAAGCTTTTTTTTTTTTTTGGAAGATTTAGAGATGTATTTTGTAATCTTGGTCTTGCAGATGGCGGTGGAGTCTGGTGCTTCTCTTTCTTTTTTTAAAGGGGTTGTGGGGTTAGGAGGGGGGTTGGAGGGTATTATGTGATGGGCGAAAGGCAGGCAGGGGGAATTGAAAAGAAGCAGCAGAAGCTGCTGCGGCCCGATGAATTATTGATAGAGCTCTCGGCGTGACCCCGCACAAAAAACACACGTTCTTGGGGTTTTTAACCGGGCAAAATGTGCAAAACGTGAACCCTGTTCTTTCTGGTCATTGCACTACTTTAGTTCGTTTTTGAAGTGTCTAGACTGATATGCTATGATATAAAATGAAAGAGAGGAGGAAAATGCTTTTGAAAACCTGTGACACAATATCAAACTGCAAAAATAAAAGATAAATATAAATATCCTCAGCGTTTACTAGTACCTAAAGTGTTGAATTACCTCATAGAGTCAGTGTATCCACGTCCTGCCGGGAATTTATCAATTCTGTAGGTATTAATTATAAAGACTAGACATTTTCTCCCTGTGTGATACTCTTAGAGTCTGTGGTGTGAAGGGAAACACAAAAATAATAATAATAAAAACAAAACACGAAGCTTCAGTTCTTGGACCCCTAATAAATAATAGCGCATTATGTCTGAGTAAAGTTAACTAAAAAATCTATAGAACCATTTTAAAAAAAGAAGACATTTTAAAAAATAAATTAAATGATAAAAGTATGACTAGATATAAATACAATGCTTGTATTGTAGCCTAGTGTGATTTTACAAATATAAAACTAAAGAATGCACTTTATTTAAGTTAAGCTAGACATTAAGGCGCTAACATTCGTCGATGATTCATGTAGCCAATTTCAACTAAAAGGCATTTGTACATTTTTATGTAATGCAATTTAATTATGTAATGCAATGTCTCACTATGTTGTAAAAAATTACAAAAAGAGTATAAAGTCATAAATTTATGTTGTTAGCATAAGGTTAGAATTGGCTGTAATTACATTTAAGAAATGACCCTTTAAAAGATATTAAAAGATAGACATTAAAGGTACGGAATGTCTGAGCTTTGAGACGATCACCCCAGTGGAGTGATAAGGAATGGTACTGATGAGTATGCGTTTTCTTTCAGGCTAGTCGGCTAATTGAACGTTCAGTAAAATGCTTGTGATTTGTACATTTCATTACATAATTCTCGGCTCAACCTGACTCTAAATTTAAAACATGGAGATTGATCTCGATTTCTATGGCATGGAAATCTGAAAGAAAGAACAGGAGGAAAAAAGAAAACACTTCCGGGGTTATTGTTATCGTTTCTGTGTCGGCTTTCAATCTCGGCTAGTTATGACACGGTTTTCTCAAACAAATCTGATGTAGTTGAACGCCTGCAGATCGATGAGGGGTAATCTCCTAAAGATTAAAAGGGCATTAATGTTGGCAACAATAACATAAATGTGTGGACTGCATTGATCTGGAACCGGATCCTGGACTTCTTCCGGTAAAGCTGGCGGATGGGAGTTTTTCAGTCTGACTGCATGGAGAAAATCCCCTCGTTGTAGTGGTTTAATGTCGCTGGGTTTATGATGTGGGTTTGACTGTTAGTATGATCGTTTCATAAATTTATCTAAGGTCAAAGGTTCTTAGGTTCCTCCAAAGGAAAATGTATTTTAGGTTACCAAATGTGAACCAGATGTATTTTAGGTTACAAAAAATCATCATTCGTCATGCACGAATGCTCTTTGTAGGAAATTCACCATCAAATTCATCCTGCGCTGGATAAAACTGACGATTTCTAGAAAGAACCGTGAGTGATCTAAGCGGTTTAATCACTCACTGTTTATAATTGCACAACGGACTCGTTCATTTTAGACAACAGCAACAGCAGGAAACAGAATCGGCTGTAAAAACGTCTCTCGTGACCTTCACACGTACGCTGTCTGCCTGATTCTCTCATTCCAATCTAAAAGATCTGAGAGGATCCGTTCGCCGTTAATGCCTGTAATGGATTTTTTTTCAGAGCCTTTTAGAGATTTGAAATAGCACGTAGGGACTGATGCTCTAAAACAGACAAATCAAAATAGGTTCAAAAATAGGATCGAATCGCCGGTTGTGTGAGTCAAGTCTGAGTAAGACACATTGACGCAAGCTTGGTGTGAATAATAGCGATGATTTATGGATGATAACTTCTTCAAAATAGAATTTAATCATAATAAAATAATGTTACATGATTTAGCTGGATCTGGGATTTTTAAAGAATGAGTATCTGTTTGATAGCTTAAAGGACGAAGCTAATTAGCATTTATTCATGATCAGCATCTAATAATAATACTTTATATACTATATATAGTACTATATACTAAAAAATTTAAATCAGTCACCTGCTTTTGGAGTACGTTTACATTTACATGTAGGCCTTTGGCAGACGCTCTTATCCAAACGACTTACAAAAGTGAGCGCGTGCATGTGCATGTCAAGTCTGTGCTGATTTATATTTTTAAAACGGTTTGCATTGTTCGATTTGTAATTGCACAAAGTACAGGGTGTTTTAAGCAAAGTAATATTTCTGTATACATTCAATTTATGAATGCAAAAAGAATGTTAATTGGTTTTGTCTTTAGAAATACATCAAGCAGATACAATGCACATGCATATACAGTAGTTAGACGCAGTAGGTCCTGAGTATAAATATTGATTTAAGAAAAAAAAAATCAAGGAATAATGCATACTAAGAAATAGATTTAGGTTTTTTTTTTTTTTAAAAAGGATAAAAACATTGTTGGAATAAAATAGTCTAATTAAGTGTGATTCAAGTAAAAAAATACGAATGAAAACATTGATTATGAACCAATAGCTAAATTTACATTACAGCACAAAGGTTAAGATTAAAAAATGAAAGATGTTTTTATACATCTGAATTAGAATGAATGATAAAATATAGTTTGAATAATAGATAGCAAAAGTTTGTTTTTTATGCATAGTCTGCATAGTAACTGTAAAATTGTAATAAATTTAGGCTAATAAATTAGATATATAGTTTGTTGTAAATTTATATTTATAATATAAAAAGGGATAATATTAGTCAGGGGAAGAAGAAGAAAAAAGTGGTCTGTAGTTTAATACTTTTAAAAGAATACTTTTAAAAGAAATGAAGAAAAGCAAAATTAGAGAAATTTCAAACATTTTTAAAAGCAGTTTTTAAATGGAATTGTTATATACAAGTTTACAGTATTATGTTTTTTTGTTTTTATCTACTTTAGACTTTTTAAGAATTAAAAAAAAAAATCCCTCAACCTCTGCCAGTTATTCAGCATTATAAAGCTGTTATAATAATTTTATTCTCCTGTGAAACTAAAATTAAGTCTGGATAATCTGACATATCTTTGAAGTTTAAGGAATTAATTATTTTAAATTCACTTCTAGTTGTAAAGACAAAGCACAAACTCATTTTTTCCAGTTTATCTCTTGAACCTGGTCAAACAGTGCTGTTCTGGAATTGTCTTGTGATAGCGGGTATTTGTCCACACGCGCTGGACAGGAGGATCAAAGGGCAAAGTTTTGGCCTCGGAGATAATTTAGGGGGGAAAAACAACAACCTTGTTGCTGTCAGCAAACAGACTGGAGTGCTGGACCTGAAACATGATTGTATCAGAGGAGACGTGCTGAGAGACTCGCGTCTTTCTCTCTCTTACATCAGTCTCACATCAGGCCAGGTTTTTCTCAAGCTTTAGCACTTCAGCTAATAACGCAAACGCTGTGTCTGAGTGCCGTCAGTCTTAGCGTCGGTCTCACTTTACTCCAGAGCTCCAGGATGGCTTTTAGGGATTTGGAATAATAACGTGTAGGATCAGCTTTATAATATGATAGTGTAGTAATATATATAAATACAGACATATCATCTGTGCTAGGATGACGTGGACGTGACTGCTCAGAGGGTCAGAGGTCGTCAGACTCGTACTTGTGCAGTGCTGTGTGTGAATAAGATCTGCATCCCTGAATTTTAACTTCTGAAGTTCTAAATTCTAAAACATTCCTGAATTGTAACTTACGCAACACAAAGCGGTTGTGTGAAGGTCATGGTTTTTGTCTTTAGAAACATATAACACTTATACAGTATATATGTAAAAATAAATAAATAAATAAATTTAAAAAAAGGAATAATGTGGACGAAAATAGATTTATGTTAAAAAGATTTTTTTTTAAAAAAGAGATAAAAGCATTGCGGGAATAAATTGTAAAGTCATGAGAAGAGAGCCATGTTAGTTTAATTATGAATCTGTTTATGTCTCAAATATAATATATATAAAATATTGCAATGAAAATGATCACATGCTAGAAATTGGTGTTATCATATGCACTGAACACCTGAAACATATAATAAGAGTAGTGTAAATAAAATTGACAGTTTAAAATATTGTTGGTTGTATAGTTCATATGTTTGTTAATTTGATTATCTATCTATCTATCTATCTATCTATCTATCTATCTATTTATCTATCTATTTATCTATCTGTCTGTCTGTCTGTTTCTTTATAGTCTAATATTTATATTTAGTCTAGGGTTTATTATTGGGCCGGATGTTATGACTATAAAATGTAAATATTCTGATAAATGATGTCACAGTACACAAATGTGTATATCATAAGTAGATGGATATACTGTACAGACTGTATGGAGATGTTTTAAAATTTTTATTGTAAAAAAAACGAAAAAGAAAATCGCTTCTTTCTTTCTTTTTTTTGTTTTTCAAAAATGATCAAAGAACTGTGATAATGATGAGTCTTTAAAATTGAGTGAAATTATAACGAACAGTCCTTTTAGCCCTAATTGTTCGCCATGATGTCGGAGGAACCGCTTTAGAAGCAATAAAGGTTTTAGAGTCGGTTAATTGACGAATTCGAACCCCAGTCAGTGTGTGTGATTAGCACTGCAACTGCAAATGACAATACATAAATTGTACTAAAGCTAATCAGGAGCTTCTAGACTGTACAGTATGGGAATATTTACATGACTCTGTGGGGGGGAAATGAAGCCTTTGTTGATTTTAAAAAATCCTGATTGAAACCCTGATTTTTCTTTATAAACAGCAGGAGAACTGCACACATCTGGTTCGGGTTTCCTCCTGCAGTCTTGTGAGTCTTCTTGTTTATTTAACTTAAACTAGCTAGAAAATGTCAAACTTAAACTTTTGAAGCTTTTCTTTGAAACCGTGTGACATGGTCATGTGTAATGGATATCAATGTTGTAATATATTGGGGAAAATTCCGATTATCTAATCTACTGGAGATACTAAAATGCTGAATAGAGCATGAAATCCACATGATGTTTGGAGACAGATTGAAGCCCCGTGTGTTTGGTGTTTGCTGACACGAAGCCTGATTAGTCTCTCCTGATTTTAAATCTCATCCTGGCTGATTTTCTTTCTTTTACACAAGACTTAATCACCAGCTGCGTTATTACATCACGTTGTGAAGTCAGTGATTGGCCGTATCTATGGCGATAGATCCGTCCCAAACGAACCTTTGAACTGCTGACATCATCACATGTCCGAGTTTGGACGCGATCCCTCGTGGCAGACCTTCAGATTTCCCGTTATATGTGCGATTAGTGAGAAAAGTGTGAGCGATGGCCGCCTCGCTCTTCTCCTTTCCTCATCTCCTCCTTTTCTCGGAGGGAGAGAGAGGGAGAGATCAGATGATGTTTCATTTTGCTGCCAAAGCACATGCAGGATTAGACGCTGGTGGCTGAAGAAAGCTGATACACCAACAATCACTGACTCTAATGATGTGAGAGAAATTACACGGAATTCTCGGAATTCCTCATTCCCATTGGTCAGATGAGGTTGATTATTTTTTCGAGGACGTAATTTAAGCGCCGTTAATAATCAATGGATTAAAAAATAATGTATGAACGTCCTGTAGTTTTCAGTCATTTAACATTGATGTAAGGAGTCTCCAGTGTCAGTGCTCAGTGACAAAGTCAGTTCTTTTTTACGACATTTCAGGAGAGAGAAGCTCTCCTGGGTCCCTGTGTAGTCATATGGAGACGGTAGTTTTTTGGTTTCGCAGCACCTTATACTTCATTCTGCCTAATTAGGACCTCTTGTCCTCATTAGTAGACACTTTATAGCATCATCTAATGGTAGCAAAAGCACAATTAGTAAAAATATAAGAGTGTGTCAAACTCAATTTCATGTTCAAAGATGATGCGATGCTTAGATTTTTATATTTATCAGGTCCTACTAACCCCAAATATAGAGGAAAAATTATAATTGCATGCAAAATTAAAGCTCGGGTCTTAAGAGGCTCCGTTATATCAGTAGCATTACTAGCTGCGTCTAGAGAGAATGACAAAAAGGAAAAAATGGTCAGCGAACAATTGTAATTATTAGAGGTATTAGAGGCGAAGTGCGATCATGGCGGTAGCCGTAACCCTGCTTCATCCTGCCACCTCGTCATTGATTGTTTTTCTACAACAGCACAACATTGGACGTTTTTGTTCTTACACACAGCACGTCCCCTTTTCCCCTCACGGCTGCGTTTTCTTTCCTCTCTCCTTGTGTCCGTTTTATCTTTCGTTCTCTCGCGCCTCTCTTTCTCGGCCTCGTCTCAAGTGCCCGGCCTGCACATTAAGAACATCCGCATATGCACAGTATGACACAGCTAAGTGCAAGGCTGTAACATAATGCATTTACCAAGTCCTTTTTACTCGCTCTCACACACTCACGCTGCTCCCCGAGAGTGCTGGTCCCAATCACATGCTGGTGATGTGATACTACCAGCCGAGCCGGGATGCCTTTATGATAAAGAGTCGGATAGTAAAAACCCCTCCTGAGTGTGTGTGTGTGTGTGTGTGTGTGTGTGTGTGTGTGTGTGTGTGTGTTCTTTTAAAAGGCTACACTGACCTGTATTATGCTAGTAGAAGTGTGTATGTGTGTGTCTGGACTATTATGTGGAGGTTTCGCTCATCAAGGAAACATCATTGCTGATCATGTTTTGCGGTGAGGTATTGATCCGGGGCACCGGGCAACAGACACCCCTCTCCTGTTCCCTCTATTCCCCCGATCACTCAGTCACTCCTTCAGCCTTTGTCCCTCGCTCACACACACACACACTTCCTGTTCGGCGCTAATGAGCAGTATATCATGTTTACATGGCAGTTTTGAGCACTTCAGCCTAAATGCACCTTAAACAAAGTTGTTTAGGTTGTTAGGAGAGTAATACAGCCATCAAGTCATACACTTTCAGAATTAAGAGTTAAGATAAAGACTCATCTCACACGTTGCATGTTGTAAGTAATTCATGTTGCATGTTGTAAGTCTTTCAAAACAGAAGCATCGAAATTTTTTTGTACCGATTGAAACTATTGTTAAAGTCCGCTGTCGAGGGTTTATAAGGGGTTTATAAAGTGTGCATTGAAACACTACATGTTTACTCCATGTTTATATTCCTGTTTAAAATCAATAAACATATTGTTGAAAAGAAAATCTGTTGTCGTATACGGCGTTAAGCTGGATATGAACATATCTATTCGTAAATTGTTCACAGGAACATTTCCACAACAAAATTTTCATTACTAGACGCCAGGCAGCGCCCGATACAATATCATCACGATACCAAGGTGCCGATTGGGTTTGTTTTGCGATTATGGAAATGTGTCACGATTTTATAATTATCCCGATTCGATAATACAGTTTTTGTAGATTTTGTTACAATTCTAAACAAACTTAGCAAATAATTTGCTCCCACCACACGGGATGTTGCTCTGTGGGCCAATGTGTGAATAACTGAAAGAGCGCCACCTGTAGGATATTGAAGGAACTTGCAACACTCGATCACCTATAAATTTTAAATATATACATTTTTGACTTATTTTGGCAATTTGTCAGTGTAGCAATACCTGAATCACTATCCAAATAAAGAATTTTTCACATTTTGCTTATGAATTTGAGGAAAGTTATTGTTGTTAAATTTGTCGTTAGTTGTTGTTGTTGTTTTTGGTAAACTCATTCATTTTATAATAATGACTTGAAAGAAAGTGATTTAAAACAAAACCGTACATTAAGACAAATAGGATGAGACATTCAATCAGAACAAAACTAATGGCACCCTATGAAGTCAGAGTTGTCTAAAGTGTATTGTCTGTTGTAGCGGGTGCGCTGAAGTGGCTGAGCTGCGTTATTGGTGGATTTAGTGGCACAGGTTTTGGTCTGTGCAAACATTCACACAACCTTATTAAACAGATTGATGGGGAAAAAATACATTCCATTTATAGAAAACACTTTTTGGCCAATAGAACTTTTTTAGATTTTTTATTATTTTTTTACAAAACTGTTGTCTCCCTAAAAGCCGTCTTTTTCTCATCACTGTGTGAGACGTAACATCCAGCAAACAAATGCAAAAGAAGGCACGCTTTCTTCTCTCGCTTTCCTCCTTCATTGCTTTCTCGCCGCGTCCCCGTTAGCCTGCGCCTCCATGTATAATTCAGAGCAATAACTGACTCTCTAAAGGCTTGTGTTCTCTCAGCCGGGACGCTCTGTGATGAGAGGATCCTATGCGTTCATCCGATTAGAAACTTCTCTCTAAGGCCACGCTAGCATGAATTATCCTGAATGCTAATCAGCCTTCTGAGCAACAATTTTTGCTAGCCGCAGTGCGAGGCTAAAACATTAAGAAGGCATTAAAAGCGATTTATTCCGTTAATGTTCGTTACAGAATCATTATCATGCATCATGCAAAAAAAACCCATCTATTACTGTTTTAGTGAGATTAAGGGTCAATTACTGACAGTGTCGCGGTGTTTCTGCGAGCGCTTCACGGGAATAAATCGCACGTTTAGAGATAAATTTGATGCAGGCGTTCACTTTTAAATCTCAGAACAACAAGATGTGGATGTTCAGGCCAGGGATGGGGCTTGCTTTAGCTTTTTTCCCCCTCCATGATATGCAACAAAATCAAAAACACGGCACTTGTTTGTTAGAATTCATCTCTCGAAAAATTGGGAATAAACTCGTCTTTAATATCCAAATGTTTCTGCAGTGATGCATCAGGATTTGGGAACAAATTTAGTTTCCAGGCCGTGCTGTAGAGAAAGTAAAGCCCTGTGCTACAGTCTGCGGTATATGTTTCATAACAGTATTTCTGTTTCATTATGATGTGGGTTTTAATATTATTAATATTATAACATTGTGATTATTTTGACATCTATTGCGATTGTGATTTAAACTTTGATACAGTATGTGCGATTTTAAACACACCATTTTGTATTCAGATAGCTGCAAATAAACGGGAAAATAATTTCATTCAATGCTTACCAATATTATATATATATATACATATATATATATACATTTTATATTGTATATATGTAATTGATAAACTCTCAACTATATGACCTATAGTACTATATTTATATATTACTATATTATATCCCGAGTACAATATTTATAATAAATTTGCTGCCCTTTTGCGATTAAGTAATTGCACAGGTCCATATCGCAATTACGATTTTTATGTGATAAATTGTACAACACTGTTTAGAAATATTATTTCCCCGTTTACTGTTGTAGGTAGACAAAAGGATCTAAGACATCTTAGGTCTATGAACCATAGGAACTGGACTGGAAAAGTTTTAGCTTTTTAAATTCATAGGATCATAGGAATGTAAATCTTATTGTACACACACACACACACATATATATATATATATATATATATATATATACGTATATATATATATATAGTGTGTGTGTGTGTATAAGAAGCTTATTATTTATAAAATAAACAAACAAAAATGTGTGGAATGATTGTGTTTTACTACTTTACGTGACTGGGTTAAAAATTGTAGTTGAAATTGGACAGTTTATAGAAGGCACAGAAATACAAGACACACACCAGTGATTTAGTGTCTGACGTCGTGTATGAGGCAAAAAAAGTTCCAGGAACAGATCGCATTTTGGCAGAATCCTTGATCTTTGGTATTTTTAACCCCGGTGCTGGTTGTCTTCCATTAGCTGGTGCCCACTGAGCAGTTTGTGGCATCTACGGTACGGTACCTACTGTACATAATGACAAAGCTCTAATCTTCTGGGGTTTTATCTGGAGTGTAGGTTGAATATTTTTGCTTATTGGAATATCGACCTCGTTCCCTGGCTTCATTACAGGCTTTAAATTTTAGATGGCAAAAAACAAAACACAAAGCCTTGGGCCTGCTATAAATTACGCAACTCTCGCTAGAAACAGCTCGCAATGTGAGTTTGAGACTCGATTGAAATTTCCAACTTTCCACTGATTCAAATTTTTTCCCCTTTTTTAACTCCTGATCGGACTAATTGTTGCGGCGTTGGTGAGCCGAGCCGAGCTCGGCGTGACATTCGAGTAAGCTCTTTCCTCTGCAGGACCTGTGGTGCCCTTACTGTAGAAGCCTAACATTGATTTACATTTGGCAGGGGAGAAAGATAAACCCGGAGCGGTGCTCAAGAGGAGCTTTTGCTCGTTTGATAAAAGGCCAGGGAAACTTAGTGCTACTGATTTGATCGATTTAACCCTTAGTCTGTTAGAAAAGCCCTAAAGTTTTTACCCCCCTCAAACCCCTGGCTGCCCATTGCAGAAACGGTGCCTGGTCTTTGTAATAGTAGTACAGATGTGTAACAAAATGTAAAGGATGTACTGTATGATCGGACCCTCCGAGAGAATAACGCAAAGTTATATTATCCACTCAGTTTGCTTCAGTGGAATGTTTTTGGCTACAGTTTCAAACTTTTGACACTTTGCGTTAGATCCGTGTTTTTGTGCTTCTCAGCGCGCGCTCTGCCGAGAACCTGGCATTAGTTGAAATGACTATCGGACATTATTAAAGATGTTATAATGCTACCTGACTGATCAGAGGAATGGAAAGCGGTCAGTCTGGTCTGTAACAGAGACCATCATAAATACAATAAACATAACAGCACGCCTTTCCCTAATAGGCGTAATATTTAAATGATCAGATTCTTTTTTTAAAAAATGAACATGCAATATGATCACAAAGAGATTGTTTGATTGTTTGTTTGTTTTCAGTATCGGACATTTAAAACTATTCTAAAGAGAAATTAAATAATTCGATTTTAAGCATTATTATTGCAACCTGTATGTTGTTTTGTTTTGGACCACGTAGCCTTGCTGTTTGTTTGATTTTCGTCCTCCTGTTGCAATAACTGAGTTTCAGTGATGTTCACATTGTTTGCCATGCAAATCACACACTCTGTAAAAGTCTAGCCCTAAAGAAGAAGAAATAAAGACGCAATAAAATATCCATCCAGCCGCAGGTTTATTATCGTAATCTGATTCGACTGCACTGTGGAAATAATTAAAACACCACGCTTTAAAAGAAACTCGTTCAGGTTTATCTGCCGCAATTAAACCCGTAATTCGGCAGATAAAACATGACTAAGTGTTTCCTGAGCACCTTTATTAGATCAGCATTCTCACAAATAGGTCTGATTTTTTTTAATTAACGTGACAAGAGAAGTATTGATGCTGATGAGAACTTGAGCGAAATGATATTTAATACAGGAATGAGCGTAAGCTGGGGTTCTGTCGCGCTGAAGAATTATCACAAAGACAAGTAGTGATATGTTGGTGTTTTTCCTGCTCTAACACACCCACGCACATGGACATAAGTAATGGCGCTCGGTGCTCATGTTACTCTGAGAAGTGTGATTCACTCCTGCCTCCTGCTGGGCAAAACAGGCAATGATTATTATTATTATTTCAAATAAGAAATTATGTATAGTATACAGACGCATACACACACACACACACACACACACACACACACACACACACACTAGATAAGGCAATGATGGCATTTTAGGAGGTGCCCTCTCTCCTCTACATAACATTCTACTCCGTTAAACCTGGGTTTCATACACATATTCATGTTGTAATGAATGATGAAGATGTGAAATGTGACATGTGACCCTAAACAGCATGGACGGCTCCACAGTTCCACCGTTTACAGTTAAATCCAAAGATCGGCTCAGTATTAGATATTTGTATGTAATTTTCCAGGATAAGAAGCCGTACACACCAATGAAGATCTTAATAGGTAGAGAATATTAGACATGATAATATTTATATATGACATATATTTCATTTATTTTAAATATCATTATTTAGATTTTGTTGCCAATTTTACTTTTTATATTTGGCTTATTATTGTTGTTGTTATTATTATTATTATTATTATTAATAATAATAATAATAATAATAATAATAATAAATGTTGCTTTATGTTAAGCTGCATTTTAAGATTTTTCTATGCTTTGCATAAGGACACTGTTTTTAAAATATGACATATTTTATTATTATTATTATTATCATTATTATTATTATTATTAATAATAATAATAATAATAATAATAACATTTATATAGTTTAGAGTATTTTTAATCTCCCTAGATGGGAATTTTTTTTACCTAGCTTCCATTTGAAAAGAAATTCTAAAAATTCTACCCTTAAATTTTCTTTAAATTCCCAAGAGAATCAAACTGAAAAACATTCACATGCTTAAAAATCAAGGTCATTTTGAACGATGCTGAAATGCTGAAAATTTAGATTTTTCTAATGAAACTTACTGTTTATAATTTCTCTGTGTTTATTCTTAATATAAATTCTTGTTGCTTTGTCAACATAAACCGAGGAATCATTTTCTCTACCCAGTTGAAAGTTTTAAAGTGAAAAGTGTCCATAACGAAAAGTTGTATAAGTATAAGTTGGTTCTGAGTTGGTATTTGAAGACATTTAGAACTGAATGAATAAAGTTTTAGAATGTGGAATAATAAAATTTAGAATCCCCCACATGGTTAGATTTTTTGATTAGTTGATTGGTTTTGGTTAGATCTCGAGCTTCTTATACTAAAACATATACAATATACAAGAATATACAGGATAATTATATATAATATTTTACAGTTTGAGGATCGAAACACAATTCTGGGACGATTTGGGACCAAAACAAAGTAGGCATCAAAACTTACAATTTGAAGTTCAATAAACATAATTTGGGAATCAACATAAACAATTTGAAGATTAGAACAAATTGGGGCTTAAATAGACAAAATCGGGGATCAAAATACACAATTTGGGGATTGAAGTTACCAGTTTGCAGATTAAAACAATTTGGGACCTCAAAATGCACAATTATTGGATCCAAACCCGAAACAAAAATATGCAGAATTAATGTATTTGTGAACGGTAGACATGTTAGAAAGTGCCAAGGTATCAAGATCAGCCTTCCAGCTTATGACCATCTGAAGGAAATTTGTAAATGGGCAAGAAAAAGAGTCCATTATTGTTCGACAAAGTGCCAAAATAAAAAGTTCACGCCAGCAAGAAGAGGAAGAGCCGGAGATGTACAGGAACACGACGGACCTCGGCCTCAGCACTCACCCGTGCTTTTATGCCGTTTATGCACCTTTGCTTTGTGCATGAATTATACATGCAGCATGGAGACGTGCCGGTGTGCATTTCTCTCTATCAAATATTTAGCTCGGCGGTGCAGTTCGAGAACGAGGCTGGCCGCATTGGTGGAGCACGCGGGTCACCGAATCTCCATCTGCGTGTCTCTTTGGCAGCCATTTTTGTTTTCTCTGCTTTGCTTTAGTGCGCATTTGTTTTGTGTGCGTTGCCATTTTGAGTTTTGTGTGTGTGTGATGGGGGAAGGCTAGCAGCAGAGGAAGCAAACACACACACACACACACACACAGACGGCATGTGTTTATTTGCACCCTTACTCGCAGTTTCCTCTTACATAATAGTTTTGTACTCAATTGCACACTTAACCTGATTTCTATTGATCGTCCCTGGCCGCACTTGTGCATACTTAATTCAGAGAGGTAATCAAATAAAATCTTAAGCCCTCTGTGTGTGTGTGTGTGTGTGTGTATTGGGGGGAGCTGATGCAGCATTACAGTTTACGCTCTATCATTCTGTCATTACTTTCCACATACACACATCTCCTCAATTGTGTTTTCATGCTGCGTTTTGATTTTTCGATTTCTGATTTTTATTTTTCCTCCGGACGCTTCAATTATTAAAAGACGATTTGAAATGTTTACACACTTCTAAACGGCAATTAGTCCACCACAAAGCATTGCCATGCCACTTTAGCGATCCACAGCCGAGGGAAATGTTGTGCCTATGACTCCTGACTATTGGCACGGATGTGATACACACAGTTATGTCTCATTATTAACCTTTCAGCATTTCAAAAAAATCATGTTTTGTTTTTGTATTTTTAATTAATTCTGGGAAACGAGATCTCTCCAGGAGTTCATAACCCCTACGTTCTCTTTACGTCCCTGTGGAAAAGTGGCTCGACCGCATTGCATTGTGGGAATGATTCAGAGGGAAACGATTGCAGGACGAGATGATGCTCAGGAGACAAGCAGACAAGTCCGAAAACCAAAGTGGAAATATTTTATGTTTATGGTATAAAGTCTGCGGCGGATTGGATCAGACAGTACGCCAAATCCGATCTGATATCGATCCACTCCACATAGTGATACAATATCACGCATCATTAATCATTATTACGCTCCTCCAGTTAAGATGAGACGTTTGGTAAACTGGACGCTGTTCGTTTTTACTTTTCACGTTTCTCCAAATCTTAAATCTGTTTTATATATAAATAGTAATTTCCAATGTTAGAGACTTGCAGACAAAACAGCATGGGTGTAGAAACTAGAGCTGTCTGATACGACTGATAACACTTCATAAAAGGCATGATATGTATTAGAGTATACAGGTTTGCTCACAAAATGCCAGCAGTACAGCAGTGTTTCTATTCAGTTGTGTTTTTCATTAAATACAGCAGTGTTTTTTTTTTATATTTTTAAATGATTCATTTGTCATTGTGCACAAATATAAATGTTTTATGTTGTATATTAAATGAAATAAAATGTAAGTCGCTCTGGATAAGGGCATCTGCCAAATGTAAATGTAAATATTAAAAGTTATATTTTAGTTATAACAGTAACAGTGGAAAAAAGGTGTAGAATAAAGAGCAGTAACACTTAAAAAAAAATATGTATACAATTCTAACAAAAATTGTCTGCTTGTAGTCAATTAATAATAATAATAATAATAATAATAATAATAATAATAAGAGTTTGAGCTCTGTCAATGGGGTGGGAGGGGCAGACTCTCTCCCATGTCAATCAAAATGATAGCCGATGATTGGCATTCATGACGTCAAGTATGTAGAAGAGGGTAGATAGCACTTTCTTTTGACGGTGTTGTGCTGCCCATCATACGGCGGCAATGTGAAAAGATTTGCCTGCCACCTTCATGTGTTCCGACATGTGTTTGTAAAGATTTAGGAAAAAATTTAATATCTCTTAAAAAAAAAAAAAAAAAAAAAACATTGTAATGCGATTGGGAAAATTACAATACAAGCAGAAAATATTTCTGTTCCAAGTAGTTTTTGTGTGATGTTCATTTCAGTACTAAAATTCTCATTTTAAGAAAATTTTATTAACCCCTTCTGATGCTTGCTTCAGCACATCATCACCAAGGTTGTGAGCTCATATCACAAGACCTCTGATTGATATCTCAGAAATCTGTTTAGTGAATTATATAGTATGAGGGGTGTTCAAGTCAAATCAGGACTTCTGATGAACTTTCTGGTGAATGAAGGCGTAAAACTTACAGAAGAGCTCAAGCACAGACTCTTAACCGCAGAAAAAACATTAGAATGTTGCAAACATTTTCAATAAGGCTGTATATCTGTGAATGGTGGCTCGGAGCCCACCGCAGTCGACTGCGAGTCATTGCCACATCCTCCGAAAAAGTCCTGACCTCAGTCCAAGCCATTTCCACATGTTTGGGTCATTAAAGGAGTTCCTGGGAGGCCGGGGTTTCAGACGTGAATCAGACAGGTAGTCCAATCATGGCTCTGGTGTACTGAGAAAACTTTCTACCTTGAGCGCTAGTGAAACACTGGGATAAGTGCATTAGTGTATCAGGGGATTATATAGAGAAATAACGGGAGTGTTTAACTCTCAGAACTGTGTCCTGTTATTCTGTACAACCAAAGTCCCAGTTTGACTTGAACACCCCTCATGCTTTTTCATGCTACTCTTCTACATGAGACAAACACGTCACCTTTTCCTCACTCGTGTCACTTGTCCTCATCTTTGCTGTGTTGTTTTGTTCGAGCCTCGGTGTCCCCCTCGGCCGGTAATGACCCGGAGATCATGTGTTAAAGCCTCTTTAACTGCTCACGGCGCTTAAAATACCCTGCAGCTTCTCCTCGCACCGCCTAGATCGTTTGGAGAATCTTAGTAGCCACGGAGGCAATTACCTGGAGGGCACCGCACTTCTCCTCACATAATCCTGGATATTTCCTGGGAGATATGACGATTGATCTGAGCTGAGCTAAAGGCGAAAATGTGGCACGGAAAAATATCTCGGTTCGTATATCTTCAGAAAGTAAACGTTCTTGTGAGCAAGAAATAAAACCACTGACTGTAAACAATCACTCGGTCAGCAGGCTCTAGATTATTTTTTTCTTTTCAACTGAAACTGGAGACTCCTTCCCAAAATGTTAAGTAAGCAGAGTTAGCAAAACTTTACCTTATCAATGATTAATAATCTTATTTGTAAACAGTAAGTTTTAATCTGTTTATGTGAAACATTCAGATTACACAGCGTTGTGTATTAGCGTTAGCTGCTACTATAGAAATATAGTATTTGTTCTAAGTATTTTATTCAAATCATCTTGTCATGCTTTTGTGATAAAATACTTAACAACGAGTCCACTTAAAAAAATCAACATTTTTTTATTTCAAAAGTGACAAACAGTATAGAAGTTTGGAACATGTTAAAGCTAGCTTAGCTAAGTGTCATTTTTTGTATATTTTAAAGGGTTTCTTGAGTCATTCATTCACATATTTGAGAGAAATATTGGTTGTGGTTCTGGTATCACTTTGACAATGTTTCGTTTAAAAAGAATTTATAAAACAAAGACAATGTGCTAGCAAGGAAAACCGCTAGTTAGCTACGTAGTAGAGTCATTAGCTAGTTTAGTTGTTAGCCCTCTGTAGTTGCTTAGCAGCAGTTTTCTGATTACTTCCTCTCCAAAGCACAAATTAGACCAAATGATAAGTTTGTTTCTCTGAAAGGAAACGTCACTGATATATTTGACGTATAATAACGTGTTGTTGTTTTTCTTTTCTTCTGTTTTCTTCCCTCTTCCATCAACTTTCTTGATCTCCTGGAGAAGCATGCAAAAGAAAAGAGCAAGACTCCGGCAAGGAGAGGAGCAATACACCAAAGAAATCGCGCCTGGTTTTCACCGACCTTCAACGGCGAACGCTTTTGGCCATCTTCAAAGAGAACAAGCGCCCATCCAAAGAGATGCAGCTCACCATTTCACAGCAGCTGGGACTGGAACTGAGCACTGTTAGCAACTTCTTCATGAACGCGCGCAGACGGAGTCTGGACAAATGGATGGACGAAGGCAGTCCCGGTGGAGCCTCATCCGCTTCCAGCACTTGTACCAAAGTCTGATTTTTTTTTTTTTTTTTTCTGGAAAGGCTGGGGTGGGATGGGGTGGGTGAGGCAAAGGAATGGGAGTTTGGGATTGGGGTTTGTGCACCAGACCAAAAAGTTATCCAAAGAAAAAAAAAATCGGATGGATGTGAGGAAGGGAGCGGGGCTGCTTACCGGCAAGCGTAGCGAAATCACCTTCACGTCACTATTATAGCAATCATTACTCAAAAATTCATGCTGCACATTACAGAATCTCAAATATGTCATTAAAAAGAAAACTGCGTAACTTCACAGCCCTAAAATAATAATTTCAGAAAGAATTTTCCGTAGTGCATGCCTGAAATCAAAGCAGATCCCTTTCATGTCAGCTTCCTTTTCAGCCGTGCATTAAGGAGCTTTTCGCAAAATTCCAGCTGCCGACACAAAAGCCTGAATTCAGCAGGAAACCCTGAACGATGCATTAGCAATGCCAAAAAAAGAATAACCCTGCGCTGGTGTAGCGTCTTAAATAACCATCTGACTCGTCATGGTCCTGCTGACAGGTGGAGAAATTTCCCTGTTCGATTTTACTCATGCTGTCTGCTTATGAGCAGGAACGCAAGCACAAATCTATTATAGTTAACTAATGGCGACATTCAGGAAAAACACAACCACCCGTCAACACACAAAGACACACACACACACAAACACACACACACCCTCTACATATTTTGCGGTCAGCCAGGTAGTACATGAGCACAAATTAAAAGCACATTTCATTTGCAATAGAAAATAAAATAGAAAAGATGGGGGCTGGACCATCGAGGTTGTTCTTCAATCATTAGAAAACTCAGGACGCCGTTTCTATGATGCAACTGAAGAACGTCTGTTAACGTTTAGAACCGCAAAAAAACGCTTCCATTTTTTTTTTTGTCATGGCGCTCAAACCTTCGGATTGTTTAACCTGTACACGTTCAGCAACTATGGCAGCTTCATTCGATTGTTTCCGTTATATGCAACACTAGCTAAGGAGCTCCATGGAAGAGAACTGGCGTTGGCAATCAGGGCCTTTCTAATAGAATAAGAGGACAATCTTCTACACCAATGCCCGTCAGTTTCTTTCAAGGCTTTCGGGGAAAAGCATCCACGCCCGAGACCCATGACACAAACAGCTAGCCCGAGAACATTCTCACGCATAGAATTTTAGCTAAAACATGACACGTCCAAGCTTTACCATTTTAATCCATCATTCATTGTATCATCAAGTCAGGATTTTTTTTTTTTTTTTTTTTTTTTTTAGTAAATAGCCAGTACGCAGCCCCGTTCCTAGCTCCGAAGCAGGCCAAAGGCTTTATGGATCATTCAAAACGGACACTTAAAAGACTTTTTCTATTTATTACTGACAAATCGAAACCAAAGAAACTTTTTTCTGCACCTAACTGTTCTACAAATGAGAAAAAAACTGTTCTAAAGACGACAAACCAAAAAACCCACACAAAAAAAAACAACAACGGAACAGCGACGAACAAACAGACGAAGAAAAAGAAGAAGACAAAGATGACAGGGATAACAAGGAGAATGATGAAGAAAGAGAACTTTGTTCTTTGTTTGTAAGGGGAAAAATACAGGAAGCAGAACAAGTCCGGAGGAAACCACCCATGGCAGAAAACAGCCACTTCCTAAGGCAGAAAAAATGTGTCTCTCTCTCTCTCTTTCTCTATCTTAAACAAATAAGTTGAAGATTGTCTTTAACGTGTGCCTATGCAGTTTTTCACCAAAAAAATGGAAAAAAAGAACAACAAGAACCTCATCAGCTACAATACCAAAGATTCCTAATTTACACCCCAAGGCAGTTCCCTGGTCTTGTCCCTCTTCCCTTTGGTTCCAATGTGACATACTGTACATCGTGAAACCTACCGGTTCACCATGTGTGTTTGAGTGTGGGTTGCGTTATGGGTTCAAACATGGGAGCTCGGAGGATTGCGAGTTTCACGCCGGCTTTTTACAGATTAATCCAAGACGTGGGATCAATTAAACTTCAGCATACGCCAACACCAAAGCAGTGAAGAATGTAAAACTAAAGTTTATATTAAAGATTACAGTATAAGAAAGTTACCCACCAATTTGTTACACCCAAATGTTGTTGGAGTAAAAAAAAAAATATTACTGAAATCTACCAAAATCTAAAATTTACAATAATTAGCAAAGTACAAGGCAAAGTTTCCCGAAGAACAAAGATTATCTTGAAATTATCTCGCTTTTATATATATATGCTAGTTTCGATGAACTTTTATGATGCCTTTGTGAAACTCGACCCTGGGTCCATGGAAAATTCCACCTTGACCGCGTAATTGAATTTTTAGAGTTTTAGTTTGTCCTTCACATTCAGGTCTTTAAACAATCTCACAGGAATAACATAAGGAATGCAGAACCTACCAATGACTCAGCACCAGAATCATTAAGCACATTGATATAAATAAAGTGTTTCAGGGTGGACTTTTCCTTTAATATCATATTTTAATTCACAGATCTATACTAATCAATACAAGTGACCGGATCTGAGCTCCCGTGTTTACCACAAAGCTGTGATCAGGCGATCCATGACGAAACCACACCCAAAAACTCCAAAGATGTCCACGTGCTCACAAGCAGAGCACGTGAAAGCCAATACTTACCAACCACATAACTGATACCGGTTCATCATTTCCGAGGAGACTGCTGAAATATCGGTCGAATAGCTTTATCTTTTCATTTCTTTTAAAGCTTTAAAGCTTTGAGTCCAAAGATGGCTCCAGCGGGTATGACCTCTTAATGACCTTTTGGCATGTAGAGGTCACGCTGGAGTCCACTTCCACTTTCACCTCAGCCAGGTCTTTAGAAACAACCTTGGGTACCAAATACAACCAAAAAAAAGAGCTTTACGTTTGTTGCTTGTCTTTAGTACTTACTTGTTTGCCAATGCCTACTGTATGTATGATAGTTTCCTAGTTTCTTTTTTTTTCTTTCTTTCTTTTTTTGCAAGATGTGATTATTTATGTAATTTATATTTGTTATAATTGAACTTAATTTAAAAATGCCAAAAAATGTCCCCAGGAAGCCCCCGTTCCCCTTGAGTAGCTTGCCAAAGTTTACATTCAGATTTCTTTTCTTTCCTTTGAGTGTCTGACACTGTTAAACTTATTTATTTATGCCAAAATGTGCTAGTACATGTGCATAGCTTTGTTTTTACTTAATTATTTAATGTTATTTAATTAGCTTTAATTGTTTGGATTAATTATTAATTATTTATGGCTCTTTGAGAATGTTAGCGCATCGAAGATGCAGTGCTTTGCGTCCCTACTGTTAATTTATTTTTAGTTAGCTTTACTTTAAAAAGCAATGTATTTAATTTAATGAAATTTAATTTAAGGTGATTTTTACATAGATTTAACGAGAATGTTCCACAATGTTGTAGCTGCCAGATTCTTCACAACTCTAATTTCGATCTTTTTGTTTGTTTGTTTGTTTGTTTGTTTTGTTGATTTCCCTCCAAAATGAATAACAATAACAATCTGTTATTGATGAATATTTTTCGACTGAGCACTGTATCTCACCACCTGCGATCGAGTAACAGTCACC
>JAQMYG010000011.1:25479189-25489971 GCA_030014215.1 Clariallabes teugelsi
ATATAGTCCGAAAGACTCTTTAAATACTCAATGCAAGCACTGAACCCCATAACTTAAGTTTTTTATTTTATTTTCATTATTTTAATTTTTTTACACAAAATAACCTAATTATTAGGTTATTCAACTAAATAATAATTGTTTTATATTTTTAATATATAAACAATTATTATTGATTAGCTCCTCTGATGGACTTTTAATAAACAGAGGAAAAAAATCCCACCATTATTTATTTATTTATTTATTTATTAATAGATCAATGATATGGCATGATGTATATGATATTTATAAATATTATATATGACATATAATGAATATATTATGTATGATATGGCGGTGGCGTATTAGTGGTTAGCACTGTCACCACGCACTTCCAGGGTCCCGGTTTGATTCCCGCCTCAGGGTCCGTGTGCATGAAGTTTGCATGTTCTCCCCGTGCTTGGTGGGTTTCCTCCATGTACTCCGGTTTCCTCCCACGGTCTAATAACATGTGGATTAGGCTACTTGGCGTTCCCAAATTATGTGTATGTGTGCTCTGTGATGGATTAGCACCCCGTCCAGGGTGTAACCCACCTCGTGCCCTACTCGGATGGGCTCCAGCCCCCCTGTGACCCTTAATACAGGATAAATTGGTGTAAACGATGCAAATCAAACCCCGAAAACCCCTTTAGATATTGTCAGTTTATTCAACTAAACAGTCAGAGGTTAGATATGATCATGTGCAAAGCCTTTGTGGAGTTATCATGTTTCAACTCAGTGGTTGAATCATATAATAATAATAATAATAATAATAATAATACAAAATATTAATAAATAAATAAGGAGTTAATTATCATAATCAGTGAATCATTGAGGTGTCAGATTTCCCATATCCCCCTTGTTCTGCAGGTCTAATGAATGCTTTGAATACGTAGATAGATTTATTCGGTTATAACCTGGCAGCCCAAACACCTGGGACCTGATGTGACCCGTGATGTGATCCGCTCTGAATCTGAACTCAATCTCTCATTATGAACCTTAAGAATATCACAGATTATTATTCAACAGCCGCCGTCGGATTCTTAAATCGGATCTACGGGACGGTGTCGGGTCACGTTCTGTAACCCGAGCTCTAACCGGTCTGTTTTTGTGTCTTAAATAACATCTTGTACTATGGATGATCTGCGAGAAGACATGCAAGAAGGGAATAGTAAACACACCCGCTGTAGTTTGGTTAGAAAACACATACAATTCAAGATTTATTAATTTTTTTTAGCATGGAAGGTTTAGCTATTAATAGCCTGCACGGTGAACACGTTGTTGTTCTTTCTCAAGAGGCTGGTCTTTTACAGCAACACCTCGCCGAGGTACAACCAGAGAGGGCTGTCGTCAACCGGTCGGGTGTTTAAATGGCATCGAGAGACGGCCGACTGGGGCGTGAACTGGACTTCTGTAAAACCTTAGAAAGGAAATCGGATCGAATTATTCGTTAAGTTTGTTTAAAACTGTAACTCAATCTGGATAAAAACTAACTAAGTTGGAATCGGGATATTTATAAAACTGAATCGCAATACAGATCGATCGAATCGTCACACCACATGGGTATCGCGATAATATTGTATCATGTGATCCCTGGTGATTTCCATCCCTAAGACATTTTATCATGAAACTATATTGTGACGTGTGATGGAAAACAAGCGCTGTATCTCTGCGTCTCATCGCGCTGTTTGACGCTTTACATAAATTCCAGGTGTGACACGTCATATAAGGTCACTGGCTTTTTGTTTTTTGTTTTTAGATAACAATCACATCAGGTAAAAATATACAATTTTGATAAACAGCTCAAACTGCAGTCCTATAAACAAGACAGCAGCGTTAACGACAATTTCGGGGATTTCCATAACCAAATAGTTTAATAGGACCACTGCAAGTATGGCGTTTAAGGTCGTCCTTTTTTATGATGCAAATATTCTAAACAAATGCACTGACGGCCTTAGTGTTATACTGGGAAGATTTTATCATCAACTTTCCAACTCGAGAGACCGGAATCCACAGCTAGAGAAGCCGATCTCAACAACAACAACAACAACAACAACAAAAACACTTGGAATCATCGTAAATGTAAAAAAATGAAATTCCAAGTTTCCTGCATATGCGTATATGTTTTTGCTTCAACGAAAGTAATGCAGCGGCACTTCAGTGTTTTCGCTTGTGCGGCTCTCTCGCTTGAACATCCGCGCACTCTGAATGCTTTTATGTTTTTACAACATCACCGTCGGGTCTGTCGCGCTCATCTAGCTGAGCATTTTGCTACGCTAGATTATTTTTTTTTCTTTGACTGAACATTTCTGGTAAACTGCAAGAATATAAGAATCGTATTTTAGTTAACAACGTCACCTGAGTGTCATCACTTAACACTTAACCCGTCCTCGTATTAAACGCTATTGTAACTGCGCTAGCATGAACAATGCCCCTCTGCGTTGTTCCCACGGTCGCTAACTTGTGGCGGGAATAGAAAAACAAACAAACAAACAAAAAATTGCATCCATCAACAAACAAGGACTCGAATTACCTGACTAGTGTTATGAATTCCGCATGTTTTTACTTCACCAGTAGTCGAACAGGTAAGCAATTGATAATCGATAAATTATTAATAACGAATGATATCAAGACGTTTTTCCTCAGTTGACGTAATTGTTTCAAGCAGTTCTACAAGGAAAAATACCAACAAATTAGCTTTGTGGGACAAATTAATGAAGCGCAAATGGACAATAGTTCAGAAGATATCGCGCATTCATCGCCTGAACTGCAGGTGCGCCCTCTTGTGGTGTATAAGTTAATACACTTGTGAGCTACGGAGCAATGTTGTGCAAAACAAACATTTAACTATTTTCATTATTTTATATATTGACGATAAAAAAGTAACCTTTTAATATGAATATATTGAATGTGTTTCGAAGTGGATCTCGTGTTTTAGCAGATAAATGACTAACTGGAGAATTCGCAGCTGGTTAACTTGGCCTGTGTATCCTCTTCTGTCGTGGTGTTGGGCAACACCCGGGGGGAAAAACCTCGCACACACACACACAGTGGTGTTTTTATTGCATATTAAACATAAAGGGCAAAGAAGACAGGGTTATTTATTCATTTATTTATTTGTTTCCCCTTGTCCTAGTTATGAGTCTGAGCAGATTTCCGTAACACCTGTCACGACCCGCTCACGTCTCCGGTTTCTAAAAAAAAAAAAAAAAGAAACACACACAAATGGGGTTTGTTTTATATGTGAATTAATTTTTTTTCAGCCAGAGCTTCCATTTAGTTTTTGGTCTAGATCGGCTGTATAGCTGATGTTACTGCAGAGAGGAAACATGATTAGGCAACTTTTTCCCGGACGGTCGTGAGCTGAGCAGGTCTTTAGCATCAGTGGCGTGCTGGACAGATGGAAAAAAAATATAGAATTTGATTAATCTTTTGTAAGAGACGAGGAAGAAAATCAATTCTTGGATGTCGTAATCATTCTCGGAGAGACTGCCCCGTGGTTTAGAGCGTACTTATCGACTCACTCCTTTTGTTCTTGTTTAGTGTTTGTGCTGAATCCTGGCTCCTGATTGGTCAGAGTGCTGATTTGCAGTAGCCGTGTCGGACCCTGCACACGAAGAAGGAAAAAAAAAAATCAAACCCAAACAACAGAATAACAATTGTACTTTGTTGATGTATTAGTGAGACGTGAATGTAAACATAAACCCTTAGAGAAGGAGTCTCCAGTTTCAGTTTCAGGAGTTTACGCTTATGAAAGAAGAGCTGCTTTGTTTAGACCTAAAGCTGTGTCGATACGGCGCCGTGTGCTGAACTCGGCTTTCTTTAAGAATTTGGCTTTAAGTGCGCACTTTATTAATTTATTAATTTATTTATGTCAGAGCTAGTTTTTTTTTTTCTAGTTTTTATTTTTATTTTTTCAAACTAAATGTTTATGATTTGAAATTGTATGACTTCTGTATATCTTCTAGCACTGCTGTTTGTGTGTGTGAGTGTGAGGAAGAGAGAGAGAGGTTTTGTTTTGTTTGGCTGCTAAAAGCTTCTCCTGGCTGCAGGTATCCGCGACCTTTCAGTGACCCTGCACACAATTGGTTTATCCTTTATTCCTAAAAAGGACAAGGGTGAGCAGGCAAGTGGTGCACCTGGACGAAGGGTGTGTATGTGTGTGTGTGTGTGTGTGTGTGTGTGTGTGATTGGATTACAAGGACGGCTCAGGATCGGCGTTCTCCTGACATGTAATCGCACGTACACTCGAGTAGTGTACAACCATGTGCTCTTATTTTTTTTTCTTATTTAAAAAAAATACTAATAATCAAAACAAAACCGTGCGTGTGATGGAGGTTGATGGAAGCGAACACAAAAGCTCGAGATGATAAGCGAAGCGTGTGGCGACACACACACACACACACACACACCAGGGTGCTGATTAATTCCTAACCCTGTAATTAATGCATCGTAATATTCTCACTCCGCGTCGGTCATTATCTGACTCACGTCCAATATGGCCTGCTTTACGTCACAGCCCTGTTGTGTTCTCAATTCTGATTGGTCGGAAGGTGTCGATTTGAAGTTTCTTTGCCAGCAGCTGTAAGTTGGCTCGGTTCTTCAACTGTGTGACATCACATGCCTCAATCTGCTACAGCTTGGCTGCGTATTAGCCATGAAATGTTACGATCCGCTCACAAAACACTTCCAATGTTTTTTTTCCGGCTACGAATCATTGAGCCGTCACGAGCTGTTTACAAAATTTCATGATGTTCCTGCGGAGAGCTTACGACACCTCGTGATTTTCCTCGACTTGGCAAGTGCTCGATGTTCGGTGCTGTGTTCATGGATCAAAACCCAAAAAATTATTCCCACCGACTAAAAGTTGTCCGCTATCTTTGAAAAACGGATGTGCAGTATGCAATGTGCAGCTCAAAGGCTTTCTAGTCATGCCACTATCGTTGCTGCTAGCATTGCTGCTAGTGCTAGCATTGGCAATATAATTGCGGCTAACATTGCTAGCATTCGCACTAGTTTTTGCATTGACGTTACCATAGCCGCTAACATTGGCACTAGTGCTGGCATTGACGCTAGCGTTGCCACCGAGCATTCCTGCTATCGCCGCTAGTGCTAGCATTGCCACTTTCATTGCTGCTAATATTGATAGCATTGGCACTAGTGCTAGCATTGCGACTATCATAGCCGCTAACATTGGTAGTAGTGCTAGCATTGGCGCTGGCATTGTCACTGTCATAGCCGCTAGTAACAGCATTGCCACTAGCATTGCCACTAGGGCTAGCATTGTCACAAGTATTGCAGCTAGTGCTAGCATTGCAGCTAGTGCTAGCATTGCCACTAACATTGCCACTAGCATAGCTGCTAGTATCAGCATTGCCACTAGCATTGCCACTAGGGCTAGCATTGTCACAAGTATTGCAGCTAGTGCTAGCATTGCCACTAACATTGCCACTAGCATTGCTGCTAGTACCAGCATTGCCACTAGCATTGCCACTAGGGCTAGAATTGTCACAAGCATTGCAGCTAGTGCTAGCATTGCAGCTACTGCTAGCATTGCCACTAACATTGCCAATATCATAGCCGCTAGTATCAGCATTGCCACTAGAATTGCCACTAGGGCTAGCATTGTCACTAGCATTGCAGCTTGTGCTAGCATTGCAGCTAGTGCTAGCACTGCCACTAGCATTGCTGCTAGTACCAGCATTGCTGCTAGCATTGCCACTAGTGCTAGCATTGCCACTAGCCATTTAGCTTGTGCTAGCATTGCAAATTGTGCTAGCATTGCAGCTAGTATTGCCACTAGCGTTGCTGATAGTGCTAGCATCGCCTGTAGCATCGCCGCTAACATTGCTGGGAAAGTAGAGACACGGACACGTACAGTGACGTAATGACGTGACCATGTAAAAACAAAGTCAGTCCTTAGGAGGTTCACTATTGAACCGGCTCTGATCCGGCACTAGTACCAGACAGAACCAGCACCCAGTTCACTTTGGTGTGAAAGCGGCTTTTGAACATGACATAACTGATACTTTTAAACGCTTTTAGTAGTTTTTAATACTTGAAAATCTGCAGGAAATACAGCTTCTCGAGACAAATCAGACAGTAAACATTAGTGCTACTGAATCACATTGAAAATGACAAACGATCAAACACGAATCGAATCATCAGTCCACTTAGAGTTCACACCTCTGTACAACACCCTGCTTTTAACAACACCCTGCTTTTTATCTCGTATTCAGAGGGAAAAAAACTGGCACAAATGATTTATTTATAATCCTATATTCCTTTATCTCTCTTTATTTTATGTTTTCATGCCTTGGTTTCATGCTCACACGCACACACACATGCATGCACACACAAGACACAAAAACACATACACACACACACACACACACACACACACACACACACACACCCTCCCGTTCTGTTCGAGACAGAATGTCCTGAACTTGAGTACGCTCTGCACTCGGAGCAACTAGGCCACTGAAGTCCAGGCTCCTGTAACAGGATGTAGCTGATCCCTCGGTCACTGCACGAATCCAACCAGACAGATTGTCGTCTTTTTTTTTTTTTGGTTCGTTTGTTAATTTTGGTAAAGTTGAGGAATGGTCTCGTTTCAGTAATTCGGAGAGTCTAGTAAGACCTTTTTGATTTGCATGCATGATTGCGCTCCATCTCTCCATGCAAATTCAGCGCTTCAGTGACTCGAACATCTCATCGCTTTTCCCACACTTTACTTGTTGCATCACCGTCTGTGTGTATTGGATTTTTTTAGATTGTAACGGTACAAAATAAATATAATACAGGTATATGGAAGCTACATTTGTGCTTATTTAGTTCCACTCCTGGGTTCTGGTCGCTTCGTTACAGAATCTGTTACTGTTTGCTTGGGTCACTTTCTTTTCAGCTTCGGGTCAGTTATGTTTCTGACTTAAATATTATAACCCTAGTCACATGACTAAGTACTTAAATATTCTAACGAGCCCTAGTCATGTGACATATTTAAATAATCTAACGAGCTTTAGTCATGTGACTTATTTAAATATTCTAATGAGTCCTAGTCACATGACATATTTGAGTAATTTAATGAGCCCTAGTCACATGACTAAGCACTTAAATATTCTAATGAGCCCTGAGTCACGTGACTATTTGCACCTTTCAGAAAAATGTTAAATTTACATATAAACTTCCATTTTATTTCCATTCCACTACAGACAGTAAGACGTGTATATAATCAAATCTAATCCGTCCATCCCTCCCTTCCCTCTGTAGTCTTGACTGTTGTATTTATTCCCATTTGTACGACAGATTAGCGAAGCGACCTAGCTATATGTACGTCGAAACAATATTGCAAGCTCTGTTTTTCTTTCTTATATTTTTCTAACTGAATAATAAACCTAAACTTTCAAACGCCCTGAGGTTGGTTTAGAAGTTGTAGCTCATCATTTTTGTTTAGAAAATTATAAACTCCTCTGCGATTCTACTGTTTTGTTAGCAAAATCCTCAAGCTAAGTATTCATCAGTATTATGTTGTTGTGAAAATGTTTCAGAATCTAGTAATAATTACGATTATATAATTAAATATAGTATATAGCATGTTTTTTGCTCTGTCCTCTACCCTGTAACTGATATTTATTTTAATTCTAAGAACTGTAAGTAGAGCGTTGAAGTTGTCGAAGCGCCGCAGTGGAAGTATTTTGTATCGTATATTCCTGAAAGCATTAACTTAAACTTTAGTATTTTGTTTATTAAACCAGTTTGAGTTTTTATTATTATTGTTAGCTTTCATTTGAAAGATCGTTAGTTGGAAATTAATTAGTTTAACATTAATTGAACGCTTGTTAGTTAGCCTTGGCTAATGTTTTCCCAGGTTTTTTTTAGTTTTTTTTTTTTTTAGTTCCTTTCTGAAAACTAAATCGGTTTACTTTCAGGACCTGAAACCAGAGTGTTTAGACGTTGGGGTGGACATTAATGTCTTCTAATTGGAATTTTATTTTGTCTTTTTAGAACTTTTTAGAATTAAACTCTACTGTTTTGTTAGCAAAAACTTCAAAGCGGAGTACTATAATCAGTATTATATATTTGCGAAAATACGATTATATAAAATAATGTAATGTATTGTACACAATTATTATTGCTCCGCCTTCCCTCCTGTAACTGATGTTTTATAATTTAAAGAGCATAAAAGTCATGGAAGCGCCGCAGTGGAAGTACAGTATACTGTATCATGTGTTCCTCAAAGCATTTCCTTCAGTTTTTTAGTATTTTGTTTATTAAACCAGTTTGAGTTTATATTATTATTGTTAGCCATCATTTGAAAGATCATTAGTTGGAAATTACTAGGTTGAATATTTAATTGAAGGTTATTTAATAAGCCTTACGTAATGTTTTCCCAGTGTTTTTTATTTTATAATTTTTTTAAATTTCTTTGTTTGGTTTACTATCAGAACCGATGTCTTTCGCAAATGTCTTCTAAATGTGTTCTAATGGGAATTTCATATTCTTTTCCTTTCCAGAAAATATGTATGTTCATATTTCAGTTGCATTTAAAGTTGAACTATCGGAGCCTCGATCCGTCTCCTCTGCCGTGACGCGACCTTCCTGGTGTTAGCTGCGTTACTTGGTAGCTAAACTAGCCTTATATACAAATAGTAAATTTTGCTTTACTTTGTAAACTTTTTACTTTTTAGTAAAAGTAATGTTTGTTTATTTATTTATTTATTTATTTATTATTATTATTATTATTATTTTAACAATCATAACTACTAAATACTGACCCTAAGAAGGTTGTCTATTTATTTTTCTGCATCCGTTCACCTTTTCTTTCATTGTAAGGTTACGATTTGCATGGGATTGCCCATTTGGTTATTCAGGCAAACGTACTGAATTAGAGCTTAAAGGATCTTTCTGGCTCAAACCACAGAGAGAAACACACACACACACACACACACACACACACACACACACACACACATACACGCACACACCACCCTGGCGTCGGGTTTTCTGCTGCAGTCAGAGTTATGGCCTCCTGCTGCTCTACTGCGGCAACAAGGGGGGAAAATATGCGAGAGAGCAAAAGAAAGAGACGGGGGGAGGGAGGGAGGGTGTGTAAATAAAGGAGAGGGGGTGTGAGAGTGGGTAAGGGCGGAGGAGCGGGGGTTCTGTACTGAACTTTTCTTATCAGTCTGTGTGTTCCTCGGCGTGTGATTAAGCGGCACTTTTGTCGCTCCACGTGTCACATCTGATCCGGGACGGGTCTCTGGGTTGCCATGGCAGCGCCGGGCCGAGGTCACGGGCGTCATGGAGGTGATGTTTTGCGAGGACAAGTGCTCGGCGGTCCGTCATGGTTTCGACGGAACAGAGAAGCCCGAGTTCGAATAATCGGAGACGATTTCCAAGCAACTGCAGAATTTACATAGACATAACACCGTATGTAAAGTAAAGTGGCACAGGGTTATTTTTAATTAACACACTTTATTATAATGTGCCGTCTTTTTTCTGCAGAAATCACTTACACGGGAAAAATATTTTACCTTTAAAATGCTGAAGCTTATGACTCATGGAAGGAGTCTCCAGTGTCAGAGGTAAAGCTGGAACTTTCTCAGTCATGTGTATTTGTCATGTTTAATTTTAAAAGTAAAATAAAGACAGACCGGTCAGGAAACGGCTGTTCATTACGATGTGAACAAGCGGTCAGTTGATTTGCGGACGGTCCAGATCGTTTAAGGTAACGGGGGAAACGGTGTCGTTCTTGAGTAAGTGAGTGAATATAAGAGGAAGGAAAGACTTTACGATGTGTTGTTGTTGTAGGATATAGTGAATTCTAACTGCATTTCATTGGCTTTATACATGTACTGTACAGAACTGCAGTTAATCCTGGACGATTTGATTTAAAAAAGAAAAAAGAGAAAAAAGTTGCAATTATTTTGATGCGTTACAGTTGAAACTGCGATGTGAAACTAGTGAATGTACCACTTAGTATTTAACTTGTTGATCGAAGCTGAACAGCAAATAAAGGTATGAAAGAAATGCTTCAATTATAACATCAATTCCTGAGTATAGTAACTTTTTGAGATGAAATATTAGCATCATATCGTGATTGCGATTTTTATTTTCTTAATTATTAAAAGTTAAAGTTAATGAAAATAAATAAAATGTAATCAAATATTTTTTAGATTCTTGCAGCAATTTAAATTTAGGAAATTGAAAATCTAAACTGAACGTCGCTAACTGTAAACGTTAACATGCCTGCGGAGATTTGTGCGTTAATATTAATATTTGTACAGATTTTTTTAACTTCTGCGTTTTTGCATAATGTTAAAACAAGAAGGTGCCATTTTATAATTTCTGAAAAATATATTTTAATTCTGCTTATTGTTCCGTTTCATGAACAGATCAAACAGACTCACCTGTTGCTTCTCTGCTTTAATTTTCTAATAAAACATCCTGTTTTTTGCACAAAAATGACCTTCAGAAATTATTGAATGTCATTTTTGTCATTATTTTTGATTATATATGTTTTGTTTGATTTATATATATTTTGTGATTATTTTTGATCATATTTCTAATAAATTATCATATACAGTATATCAATATATCATATAGCAATAAATTCAGTATTAAAATATTTGTACAAGTTTTTCTTTTCCTGAAGTTTGCGTGTACATTTTTTTGGCTGTGTATACACACACACACATACATACATATATACACACACACACACACACACACACACACACACACAACTCTACACAATGCTCTACA
>JAQMYG010000011.1:25490071-25505121 GCA_030014215.1 Clariallabes teugelsi
ATATAATGTGTGTGTGTATATATGTATGTGTGTGTGTGTGTGTATATACACAGCCAAAAAAATTGTATTTATTGATAAAAACAATAAATATACATATACAGTATGTGTGTGTGTGTGTGTGTGTAATAAATATATATATATATATATATATTATGATATGATATGATGTGATATGATGTATATATATATTTTTTTCCTGAAGTGTGTATACATTTTTATAGAGTCAGCCAAATTGTAATTTTTTTTGACTGACTATATGTATGTATGTTTTATAAAACGTGTGTGTGTGTGTGTGTGTGTGTGTTTTTAAATATATTGTAATTCTCATCATTCTATTTCTGTTGAAACGACTCTGCACACTGTACATCTGGCCCGTTGCCAGGTGCAGAATCCTGCGCCAGATGTTGCGTGTTGTGTTACCTCTCGCCGTCCCTGAGGACCCGACGTCAAGTCACACCTGTCCTCATCCTGCCCTCCACCCGACAGATATCTTATCTGCAACGTGAGCTTGGGCAAATATGGACGACGGACAGTCCGAGCAGTTCTTTAAGACTGATTTTTTTTGTTTGTTTTTTGTTGTTGTTCCTGTCTCTTGACTCCGAGACGCTTCTTGTTTACTCCTGATTTCCTCTTCACGCGGAGCCGTCGTAATTACACACTGACCTTGTCTGATTCACGTCACGCTGTGGAGTTTTCAGTGGAAAGGTTGCACTTGGCAGTCTGTGAAGCCTGAGCGACTTCTTCGCCGTTACGTCCAGTGACTCACACTGACTCACCAAAAGGTCACGCAGCTAATACCGGCCTTCTCCTTTGTCCGCCATCTCACTGAAACAACCCAAACGCCCCAAATGGCCATTTTTATCACAGGCTGGAAGCAAAGAGTCACGTCTCCTCACTTTAGCGTAATTGTGCGGTGTTTTTCATACGAAAGCAGTGCTCTATGGTGGTGAAAGCAGGTCTCTTTACTGGACGTCGGATTGTCTGGTCGTCTAATAATCGTGGGCTGTAATGGTGCCCTTAGTGATTGTAAACAGAGTGTTAGTTGCAATTGGAAGTAGATTTTTAAATAATGGAGAATGTGCAAGGAGAAAGCAAGCCATGTCGATGGAGTGGCAGTGAGAGCTTGGGATTGGGTTTTGTTCTGAAACTGATTGTTTTTCACATTAAACAAAAACAGCTTTCAGATTAAATTTCCTTTCATTTTGCCAGTTCCCATTCACCCGTTCCCATTAGCGTCCTCAGAGATGGCACCTTTTCAAACACCTGGGATCTGAACACTAAGATATTATTCTACTCCAAGATTGGTTATTGCTCTGATTGACAGAAGAGCTGTGAATCATGGGTAGACTGCTGGTTTTTGTGCATTCCATATCTAATTTAACCAATTTAACATGTAGGTTTTGAAATATTAAAAGCTAATCATTCAGAAACGCTGAAATCCTGCATAACTTGTGTTATTGATTCATTTATGAACGTTGTGTCTTGTACAAAGCGATGAACTTTTTTTTCCTCCATCGATCTCCTGCTCGACTCTCCAGTCCAGTAGGTGGCGGTAACACACCGGTCGTTCATAATGTCAGAAGAAGAAGAAGAAGCGATAATCTCACAAAATATGAAAGTATTTTCCAAGTACTTTGTATTGATTCTGATTTGAAAACGAACTCTTTGGTTCAATTGGTTGATCTAATTGTCCAATTAAATTGCATAATTGATTTACTCGCACAGATTTCGGCGTCGCTCTCTTGCACGGCCGCTCTCCCCCATTCCGTTGCATCATCAGGATCCAATATTCTGACGACACCGTGGACAATTTTCTGTTGCTTTGTTCTTGCTCACTTCCTGTTGATTGAGTCAAGGCTTGAATCATGAGACCGGCCTCAGACAGGGTGTAGTTCGATTGCTCAGAGAGTTTAAATGTTCTGTATACTACTGCGTCTGTGACACTGTAACACTAACAACCGCAACTAAATTCACAACTAATTCCTGGATATTTGTACGATTTCAGGCTGAGACCTCGAGCCTTAGCTAATCACAAAAAATCATCCTTATTTTAATCCAGTCAAAATACTAAAGCATTGTAAATAACGGAGCGTAAAAGTAATAAAGCATTTTTTTCACAGCTAATAATGTCTTATTTATTTATGATTGATTGTAATATATTTTGTAATGCCCATAAAACGTGTTACTTTTTCGTTCTCACTTACATTATAGCAGCTACAAATGGTTGTTCTACCTATTGTTTTATGTATATTGGTTTTCACAAACTGGGTCACATGATGATGGGGGGGGGGGGGGCGGGAGTGATCTGCGTTGCCCCCCCCCCCCCCCCCCCCCCCCCCCCCCCCCCCCCCCCCCCCCCCCCCGGAGCGGCGGGGCCAAGAATTCTCAAAATGCGTAAAAAGTCCTCCATCCAAAACATTACAGCTTTAACTCTGACTGTTACAGAGTGCTGACACTGGAGACTCCTTCCAGTGAAAACTTCAATGTGACAAGGATTATACAGTATATATTTTTTACATTTATTTTATTATTTGTTTTTTAATATCCATGTGTATATTGTTCTGTTTTTACAATGAGCGTATTAATATAAACTTGTGATTTGATTTGCTGTTACCTTAGGCTAATATCAGTTCATTTTTCTAATACGATAGTATCATGATATGATACATGTCTGCCGATTTGATTAGTATTGCGCAACTTGTTAAATATCACAACTTTATAAATATCACGATTCTATATGCATTTTTTTTTTTCTTCAATTTTGCAATGCCAATGTGTGAATAGTTTAAAGCACACCACCTGCAGGACTATAGAGGAATATTACCTTATCAAATGCGAAACATGAATTGCCACCCAAAAGAATCATGATGCGTATCTGAATTATCTATATCTGTATGTCTATATAGCTATATCTAATTTTCTATTTCTTAGTAAGGCCATAAGTCATTTTCTACATATTAATGGTCTTGTATAAAAGAAACCGAACGCACTTGTTCCCTCTGTCATGTTTTAACATCATGTGTTTTTTTTTGTTTGTTTGTTTTTAATCTTTAAATTTTTTATTTTTTTGTCAGCGTACGCGAAGAACTGAACGTCCTACGGAGGAAAGAATGGGAGCGGAGGAACCAGGAGGCGCCGCTGGATAAGGAGCTGTACCAGGAGAGTACGCCGCTCTTCGGGGAGCCTTACAAGGTGAACGTCGATCAGTCAGGGTTTTCTGATCTAAACGCAGGAAACCAGAACCAGTGCATGATGGTGTCAAGACTCGAGCGTAGCTTGTTATAGAGTCGCTAAATAAGGATCATACAAACAGATCATAGATAACACAAACACGGGGTACTCGTGTATAATAATTAACGTTGTGTGAAGTTAGAATTAATGATAAACAGAACAAATTTGATATGTTATCTAGATAACGAAAGCTAGCATGGTCTTTAAGAGATACATTATTTGTTTTTTTTCAATATTGGTTTCTAAATACTAGGCTAGACTAAAAGCGTGAGTACCTGTTGTTGATAGGTAACGAGTTTGTAGAAATAGTAAAATGTAAGCTGATCAGCCTTTGGCACATAACTGGACCCCTCTACTCAACATTTTGTAATTTGCACCATGTAATTTATGGTGCAATCTTCAGTTTTAATAGTCTACGCACCATTATTTTTTTGGAGTAAGCCATGCTGTGTTGTGCTTTCCTCGGCTTATAGGTGCGGTACGGTCGTTTCTGTGTCTTCCGCATACTCGGTGTATTTATGGTAAACTATCACGTCGATTGGCTCTTTTGAGTGACATGTATTGCGACGCCCACTCAGAGGGGGGCAGGGGGGGCGGGCGCTATTTGCGCTTAATCTGGCACTAAATTGCTGAGAACGTCCCTTCTACTTAACATTTTGACTATTTATGGAGCAGGTTTAACTTCAGGCAAATACTGTACCTAAGGATTGGCAAAGTTTCCTAACTTCTGTCCAGCCAGTTTTGGGTGATGCTGTGACCAGACAGACAGACAGACATTTTTTCTGAGACTGGTTTCAGGTCCTCCAATGAGTATGAAATGTAAAGAAATTGAAAGATCAAGTTCTGACCAAGCTACAGACAAAACCTTTCTTTTATTTATATACTGTAGGAAACTGATGTGGGATGTGAAAGCATTTATTTCCTCAAGCGAGTTCTTTCACTTTGGGTTAACGTTATCTGGGTGAACTCGGACGTGGATTTGTGACGAGGCTCAGCGGCTTGTTCAGTTGGATTGTGGTAATAAAAAAAAAAAATGGAGGAACTGCTAGTTATTAAAAGTTTTGAGAATGACACAAATATTAATTTTCATAAAGTCTGCTTCTTCAGTGTTTTTATATCTTTGTGTCAGATGTTACTCTGGTACACTGAAGTATAATTACAAGAATTCCATAAGTGTCAAAGACTTTTTTTTTTATTGACAATTACATTAAGAGACAATATGTGCAGTGTTGACTCTTCTTTTTTTTTAAGACCTCTGTAATTCACCCTGGCATGCTGTCAATCAACTTCTGGGTCACATCCTGACTGATGGCAGCCCGTTCTTACATAATCGATGCTTGGGGTTCGTCAGAATTTGTGGGTTTTTGTTTTATCCGCCCGCCTCTTGAGGATTGACTCGATGGGATTAAGGTCTGGGGATTTTCCCGTCCATGGACCCAAAATTTCCTTGTTTTGTTCCCCGAGCAACTTATGGCAAGGAGCTCCATCATGCTGGAAGAGGCATTGTTGATCACCAAACTGTTATTGTATGGTGTAGGAGAAATTGCTCTCGGAGAATGTTTTTGTTCCATTCTTTATTCATGGTCGTGTTCTTAGGCTAAATTGTACCATGGTTGAGAAGCGACCCCACACATGAACGTTCTCAGGATGCTTTACTGTTGGCGTGACACAGGACTGATGGTAGCGCTCACCTTTTCTTCTCCAGACAAGGTTGAGAAAATGACTTTACTCCAGTCCTCAGCAGTCCAATCCCTGTTCCTTTTGTAGAATATCCGTCTGTCCCTGATGGTTTTCCTGGAGAGAAGTGGCTTCTTTGCTGCCCTTCTTAAAATATATGAAGGTGAGCGCAACCATCACATCTGTACTGTTAGAAATGTCTTGCTCGATATGGATAGATGATGTTTTGAAGACTTTTGCTTTCACACACACAATCTCGATCTGCTCCTTCGAGAGCATCGGTTAACGTCCATAATTTCTGGCGGTGTTCCTCAGGGGAACCTTTCGGACAGAGAATCGCTGTTTGATTAGTCCCCAGCTGCGCGGTTCTTTCCTCCAGAGGTGCGTCCGTTTTCGACCATTTTGGATGCGAGACAGGTTCCTTTTAAAGTTAAAATCTGACATGGCTCATCTGTAGATGTGGCTAGAGAAGCCCTGAGGGTTCTCACACACACACACACACACACACACGTAAATGAATGTAAAAGCGAGTGTTTTAATGAGACCCCTTGGAGCCTTTCAGTCACGGCTTCGGGACGACACCGAGGGTTGAATGACTGATGGATTCCCTCTCAAGAGAGAGAGAGAGAGAGGGTATGAAAGACAGAGTGGCAGAAGGAGGAAAGGTGAAGGTCCCCTTTTTTTTTTTTCACCCCCCCTAAAAGTAGGATGCCGAGTCGTCTGTCTTCTTTCCTACTCCCATCAGACACCCATCTGCTCCCACAGCTCGTTATCTGGCTGCGGGAGTTAATTAGGCTCTTTGGAGAACAGGAGGAGATTTTATTTAGTGTCCGAAAGATAGAGAGATAGAGAGAGAGAGAGAGAGAGAGAGAACGGGGGCGGTGCAGTAGTGAAAGTGTCTAGAAATGAAGACGATGTAGAATGATACACAGTAGTGGTAGTGTGTAAGTCAAGGTGTGTGTGTTTGTTTTAGCAAACATCTCAGGCATTCATGCCTTGACATGTGGATCGGATTAGAAGTTATGAAGAAAACAAAGACAAAGTAAACATCCTTTAGAGACTCGTGTGCTAATACAGTGCAGTGGAATTCTCTGAGTACCCGGTCAGCCGGAATATTTGCCCCCGGACCTGAGAGGCGTATATATGTCTCGTTTAAGGGCCTGGCACAGGCACTGGTAGCTCGGGGTTTACGGTATGGTAATGAGGTCATATCCCACCTGAAAATACTTGGCCCTTAACCTTCAAATGCTCATTTGTATCCTGCAATTTTACCTTTTTTTAGGTCGAAGCATCAGCCGAGAGAAGAGGTAAAGGGTTTATTCAGGGGCAGCTTGGCAGTTCTAAGGCATGAAATATCAACCTTGTGATCAGTAGATCCAGAGCCTTAATCCCTAAGCCACCACCAGCAGCATTTGGGGCATCTCTAGTTTCCAGTTCTTAGCTTGAACAGGTTTTGTTTCTTTATTTAGGGGCGTTCTGGTCAAACCGGGATGTTTGATTGTGCAGAATAATAGAACACAGTTATACAGGACCACGTCTAAAACCCTGGACTCCTTTAATGGCTCTTTCCTATAAGCGTACAAGCTCATCCTGCCCACTGCACCGCTTTCATATTATACGAACTCGGTGGGGAGTTATTTCCAGGTACAGTCCTGATCTCGCTCCAAGCCATTTCCACATGTTTGGGCCATTTAAAGGAGTTCCTGGACTACTGAGAACTTTCTACGTTGATTAAAGGAGTTCCTGGGAGGCTGGCATTTAATTCGTGAATCAGACAGATAGTCCGATCATGGCTCCTTCATACTGAGAGAACTTTCTACCTTGATGGTATCCGAGTACTAGTGAAACGCTGGGATAAGTGCATTAGTATGGTCCTGGTTTTGGCTTGAACACCCCTTGTAGCAAGTTCTGGTCCTGGGAAAGAGTCAGGTGTGTTTTTTTTTTTCGTCCACCCTCTCAATGCCGTCAGCGCAACCTGCCTTATAAACGTCGTCGACCGCTGGCCGACAAGAGCACTTCAGCACAATCAGTCGTGCTTCCACTCGGTCGCTCGTGCCAAGTCGATACAAGTGTCAGCTGGGCCCTGTTTAGCTCTTCTGTGTAAATGCTCACTGTGTGACGTTAGCTGTCATTTACATGCTGGTGACAGTTTCTGCTCGAGCGAATTTTTCTCGGCACTCCACAACAAAGCATGGCTGTATTTCTGCAATGCATCTACACCAATGATTTTATTGCCCCCGTATGCTCTGATTGCAGTCTTCAGCAAACATCCGGCCCTATCATTTAGTCTGCAAGGCTTCATGGCAAGCAAAGTTTAAAGATGGTAGATAAGGATGTTCTGCTGGTTGTTGACCGTACAGGATGTTGATGGACATGATTATCATGGCATATAAACCTGTGTGGATTTGAAACCTGGGAATTCTGTGCCCTTGTCTGAGAGTCCCAACTTGAAAGGTCAGGTTATCCGGATGTCGTAAGCCCTGACGCACGTTATCAGGGATACAATCATGATAGAAGTTTAATTAGAAAAGATTAGATCAGGGTAATGACGAGGATTTTAACATGACGTTATGATGCATGTATGTTATATACGTTATCTATAATTACTTCGTTTTAGAGACGTGCACACAAAAGTTTCCAATGTGCATGGTTTTCTTTCTGTTTTCCCTTAGACAAACAAAGGCGATGAACTATCCAGCCGCATCCAGAGGATGCTCGGTAATTACGAGGATGGGAACAATCTCCAGAACATCCAGTATGATGGGGCAGCCAGGGATCAAACCCCCTCATCATCATATGGACGTTCAGGGCACCCTGTGCACAAATCGGACAAATCGGATCCCTCATTCCAGAGTTCGACGTCCTACAGAAGCACCAAACAAGGCCACTCGAGTCATCACTCATCTCAGTCTTCGAAGAAGTTTCCACTCCTGGACAGCTCCATTCCAAACCAGGGCAAAGAAGTTCCTGTCAAATCCCATCAAACAAAAACGGACTGCTGGTCTGACATGAGAGACTACACCACCATGGCACCTGTTCTTCCAGAACTTTCACCCCCTGCGGAACCTTTGTCCCCTTTACATTCCAGCGAGTCCAGCGAATCAGAACAGGACATGGATGACGACAACGGTGACAACAAGCACTCACTTTCCCCTCGGTGCAAAAGTTCGTCCGGAAGGACTGCACCGTCGCGTCATTCAGAGGCCGGCCCGAAGGAAACCTCCCATCTTGGTGGAGATGCCCCCATGCCGACTTCCCAGACCTTCCCGCTTCCACTTTCTTCCAAGCCCAACTTGGCCAACTCTAGGAAGCCCATGGCGTTGGTTCGACCTATGGATGGACCCGACCAGGTCAACAGCGAGTCCCCGGATTTGAAACCGTCACCTGATGACTATCACGGACAGTCTTATGAGAACTTGTCAGATTTAAAGAATGTAAGCAAGCCAAACCTTCCTCCACTGAAGATCCCGTCGCAGTCTGTAGAGGTGAGTGCTCGCTTTTGTTGTATTGGTGGTGTTGCATATTCGAGTCAGAAATATTTGCTTATCATTTTAAAATCTTTGTCACTGTTTTTATTGTGGCGGTAAAAAAACAGAAGAATGTGAAGTATGCATGGCATTCAAGGTCCAGCTGTACATTTTGTACTTTTAAGAGGTTTGGATCTGCACATTTTTCCAAGCACACCCTTCTTCCTGACATATTGTTAAATCAGAACGTAGTCTGGCCTGGTGATGTTTTGAAGTACTTGGCTGTAGCTCGATAGATTTACCTTTTAAACAAATAAAATTGCGCGATCACGTGGTTTGGTGGAAACCACCAGATGCCGCTTGCAAGCGAAAGTCGTTGTTTTGTCAAAGTACTGTTCAAGAAGAGCAGCAAGGAGAGGGCAGCTCCAACCAAGCGTTTAGACATTCACCCGCTTCCGTCCTGTTAGTGCTGCAGATGAACATTTACATAATCATGGGTTTGTACAAACTTCCTGTTCTGTCCTTGACAAAGCAAATCTCTGAAATGTCTGTGATTCTCGGTAACTAAGCTCTCTAACTCTTAGTGTCTCGATGCTTCACATTCCATTCACGTCATGTCGTCTTCCAGTGATGTATCCTCGTTAGTCTGTATTACAGTCTTGTTTTCTTTTTTTGGTGATACTGTCTGTGCTCTTTGTTGTTATTCATGCTGGTCGAGATTTCTTTGGATCACGTTGGAGAATAATTGTTGTTGTTATTATTATTACTTAATAATTTATTTACTTTCTTTTTAAAGCAGGTGCTTACTGATTGCTTTGGAATTTATGCAGTTTGTTTTGCTTTTTTGACCCAAAAGTAATAAAACAAGAAAAAAAAAAAAACATGTTGCACATAAATCAATCTGAAGCCAAGACGGCCGTGATAATATACTATACTATAATATACTATAATATAATATACTATAATATAATATAATATACTATAATATACTATACTATAATATACTATACTATAATATAATATAATATATAAATTGTTGCAATTAACTTTTCTAAATATATTTAACTAAAAATAATAATTTAAAAAGTTAAATAGTTTATTATTTAATCTTTTCTAAGCACATGTATAACCAGATTTTTTTTTTTTTTTTAGAAAAATTAGTTTTTAATATTAGATTTAAAAAATATATATATTTTTACACTTTTTTTCTTTTGTTTTCTACTTTTTCTACTTTGTTTCTTTTTCTCTTTTTTTCCCCCCTAATTTTCTTTTTTTCATTTTAGATTTTTGTTCTTTTTAGGTTTGTACGTCTTTCTTTTTTCCTGCTTTCTTTTCATACTCTCTGCTCTGCATTTTATTGTTTTCTCTTTTTGTTTTTTTTTCTCTTTATATTTGAATATACCATAGCCTGGCAGTACTTGGCCTTATTTCTTTTTTTAAATTATTTTCTTCCTATATTTCTAATTTTATCTTTGGATTTGGATTAGACTAGCACGGCTATATTCACTTCTTATTATTCTGTACTTTTTTTTTTTTTCTTTTTTTTTAATCGAAAAGGTTTTGATTATGGTAACTTGGAGGTCTGAATCTGCTCGTCCGACCCGAGGTCATGACCTGACGGCGGTGAGTTTCTGCACCCGGGTGTTTGTTGGTAGAAGCGGCGCACGTGCGGGTGCCGAGCGCTGATTATCACTGAATAGACTCGTGTAGCTATTCACAGCCGCTCGTGCTGATCCAGGTCGCCGCGGTGACTCATCCACTCGTTCACTCGTCCCTCATCCGCCCACTCACACCAACCACCGCAGCACACCTTACTGCACCGACTACACACGTGACTACACGCATGACTAAACACACACACACACACACACACACAGTGTTCAGTAAATATCAGTATATATAAACAACCTTAATAAAATACACAAATTACTTTAATAGAATATCAATTGGAATTTAATGGAATATTTTGTGTTTTAATTTTTTTATTACATTTTAATTCTTTCTTTTTCTCCTCTTCTGATATCTACACTTTCCCATTATTAATTTCACTTTTTTTCATAGTTTTTTTCTTTTCTTCTGACTTTCAGTTTATCACTCTTTTTTTTTTTTTTTTTTTTTTTTTTTTTTAAATTTTAAATTTTAAATTTTTTTTTAAAACTTATCATTTTCGGATTTTCTTTTATTTTCTCATTTTTCTTTTTTTGCATCTGTTACCCCATACTCTTTTATTTATTTTTTAAATTCATTTTCTCTTTTTTCATTTTCTTTTATTTCTCTCCCTCTTTTTTTTTTTTTGCTTTATCTGGTCTTTATCTGGTTCTTTCTTTTTTCTCTTTTTTATTTTTTTCCTTCTTCTCCCACTGATCTATTTATTTATTTATTTATTTATTTATTCTCACTTGGACTAATTTTCTTCTTTTTTTCTCCTTTGTTTTCTTTTCCCATTTTTTTCATGCTTTTTTTTTTCCTTTTTTCTTTTCTTTATTTCCCTTTGTCCTTTTCTTTGTAATTTCTAAAATTATATAAACTCATTTTAACAATCTTTTCATTGTCATGATTATCTTTCTGATGTCTCTCTCTCTCTCTCTCTCTCTGAGGTGTCACTGAGTCCGTCTCCTCTCCATAAAGTGATAGTTACATTGTGCAGGATTGAGTCTTAACTCTTATAATCATAAAAAGGTGAAGACTGGAACAGGGTGAATTTCTGGATTTCAAAAACCCAGAAGCGTTCCTCTGGGAGGCGGAGTGTTTATTATCACAGCTGTATCCTCCGCTCCCTCTGTCCCGTGTGTGTGTGTGTGTGTGTGTGTGTGTGTGTGTGTTCAGTCTTTCCCTTAGGTTCATGTCCATCCATCAGCTCCTTTTTCTGTTTCACGCTTATCTCGTTTTTAAACTGTTCGCCTGTTCCGTGTGCGACGTCTTATCTGATCGAACAAGGAGAAAGCGAACACGGAAAGGCAGCGTGTGTTAAATGTAAACAGACCAGGAGCCAGGCGTCGTTCCAAAACACGGGGCAGATGCTTCGGCTTGTTGTGAAAGCGGGACGTGTCCACGCAAGCGGCTCAAAAAAAAAAACCCACAACCGGGTCTTTAGAAGCGTGCGTGTCCAAAACACCGGCCAAATCACAGCACTGGTGTGTTTTAAAGTTGTTGTTTTTTTTTTTACAATATGAAATACTGAAATACCGGTGACAAATTAAAGGAAAAAAAAAAAAACCCCTAGGGGACCGTGTCATCCTGGATAAACGGTTACTATAGTAACAATGACTAATATGTGTAGAGCACTTTTTAAATAAATAAATAAATAAATAAATATGTAAATAAATAAAGTAATTGTTAAAATAGCTACGCTATCCTGAAGGAAACGGTTGTTTAAAAAAATTCCCATGGAAGGAGTCTCCAGTGTCGGACGTAAGGCGGGAAAACTTCTGACATTTTAAGTTATTTTTATTTTTAACTTGGAAGCGGGAAAAAGTGCCGTGGTCCGTTTCTAACGGCTGGAACGTACCTGAAAACAGGAAGCAACACGTTCCACGGATGTTCCACAGCGTAAAGCATGAGCTATAAATAGACTTTCAAAGTGTTGGCTGTTTTAAACAAATCAATGTAATTTTATCACGTCGTACGTAAGAGGAATAAAAAAAAAAAAAAAAAAAAAGCACTTCCTGGATCTCGTGTTTGCTCCAGATTCGCCACACGATCCACACACTCCTCCTGCCGATGTTGATTGTTTCCCTGTAACAGCACCGCGCTGACATTTGAATGGTGTTATGAGCAAAAAATAAACGTCCTCCTGCCGCAAATGTGTGTGTGTGTAAGTCAGAAACCCCAGGTAGGGTTGAGATTTTATGTGTTTTTGCGAGATTTTTTTTGGTTGTGCCACTTGTGATTAAAACTCTGTCTCGGTCGGGCCGAGGAGACGACTGCGAGTCTTTTTGGTGCCTGAGAACTTTAAAGTAATGTTTAACATTTTTTTTTTTTAAATGATCGTTAAAGTAGTAGGCAGCTTAGCAAGCAGGGTATCAGATTACAAGTGTGTGTGTGTGTGTGTAGTTGTGAGAAGTACAGAATGTATAATTGAGCAATAGCAGGCAGCGTTGGTGCGCACAGTCAGGGTGTGTCTGCACAAAGCCTGGCTCGTGTCCACAGAGGCAGCGAGAGAGTAATGAGAACCTGCTCACGGAGATGGGTCACGACACGCCGCCGGCTGAGTCACCGGCCATGTTTCAGGCGCCGTTGTGTGTGTGTGTGTGTGTGTGTGTGTGTGTGTGTGTGTGTGTGTGTGTCGTCAAACGTCTCCTCTCGGGGTTCAGAAAACAGCTCTGTCTGGGTTAGACGTTGTTTCAATACAGATCTCTTTTAAATATACTTCTATACGTACTGTATACTCGCTAAATATGCACAATTTAATACGGTAGCATGTAAATGAAAACCAAGTCGCTGAAGCGGGAAACATGGCGACGAAAACTGAAATGCAAAAGAAAATTGAAATAATGTCAGCAAATTTAGAAGCACAATGAGAGTCAGGAAATAAATAAATAAACAGTCAAGACAACAAACAAATTCGAAAAAGAACATGACCACATGACCAAACAGAAACTCTGGAAAAATTTGATCACAAAAATAGTAACGCAACAAAAAGATCATGAAAGAAAACCTGAACAGGACCGAGCAGTGAATTTTGACAAAAAAAAGCCAAAAAACGCACAACATAACCAAAGACGCGTCAAAAAGACAACAACAAAGAACAGAACAGTAAACGCAGGGGGGAACAAAACCCAGCTGTCAATTTCTCGTAAGTGCGAATCGCATCACTAAACCAACAACCCGCCACTAATGTGTATAGAAAGTCAAATGCAAGTCAGGAAACTTGGAAACTTGACAACAACAGCAAAAAAAAAAGAACATCAAATTTGGAAATGCAAAAAAAATTTTTTTATAATAATAAAAATAAAAAACACGAAATCCTGAAGCACAACAAAAAACCCAAAGAACAGAACTAAGCAGTAAATTTAAATACTTAACAAAACCAAAAACACAATGAGAACAGAGCAGTAAATTAAAATAAATAAATAAATAAATAAATAAAAATAACTGGGCAACAAACCCAAAATCCAACTGTAAATTTATACTTCTGGTCATTTAATTTCTGCACATTTATATCCATTTCATTTTTCACATTTCCATATTTTGCATATTTGTACAGTCATCACTGTATATGTTTTATAGTTGTTTAAATTTATTTTATTTTTTTTGATAGATAGATAGATATTCAGTTTTTCTTATCATCTTCCCTATATTTTATTAATTTCCATTCCCTAACTTTATTTTTATTTCTATTGATAATTTAGAGTTTAAAGGTCACGAGCGGTTGTTTAAGCGTTTCACTGCATATCGTACTGTGTGTGACTGTATGTGACAAATAAACCTTCAATTTGAATTTGAAATTTTGAAACTCCTTCCAAACACGTTAAACAAATATCAGCTTCTACAGTATATAAACTATTTATTCACATTCACCATAGCCGCTATAAAAGGTCTTGTGATTATAAAAATGGTGACGTAATATTTTGAACATAATCTGATAAATATCAATATAAGTTTCAAATTTAATATGGTGGAGTGAGTGTGTGATCAACAAATGCAAAAAGAAAATTAGCAAAAAGAAAAAGCATGTCGGCCAAACTGAAAAAAAAAAAAAAAAAACAGAACAAAAAATTCAGAAACGCAAAAACAAACAAACAAAAAAAAAAACAAAGACATAACAGCTAAGCTAAAACAAAACAATGAAACTAAGAACAAAACAAGTTAATTTGGAAACTGAACAACAAAAGCAAAAACATATCTACAAAACCAAAGACAAAGTTGAAAAGCAATGATGAAGAACAGAACAGTGAATGAACATAACAGAAAATGACAAAAGTGACAGAAAACCAAAAACACAAAAAATAATTTAAAAATTCTAAAAGAAAAACTAAATCATTAAAAAAACACACACACAGACGGTGAAGCTGCATTTCTATTGATTAAATAATCAGACTTTTTTTGACCTTTTTTACCGTTCACAGCTTTGTTAATTCAGTGAAACTTTATAAACGTATCTAAAATAACCTCAGATTGATACTTCTGATAGCAAAAATAATTAGGAATAAACGCTTCACTGGTTTTGTTCAGGCTCAGGTTTCCTCTGACTGTAATCATCCTCTGGTTCTTAGTTTTCCACCGCTTTTAAACTGACATGATCCACAGCCAATCAGCACAGAGCATGTGATGATCAGTAAGGACCGCCCCCTTTTTTTCTTTTGATGTTTCATGTTGATGTTTTGCTGTCGTGTTTTCCCAATTTTATAGTTTCTGATTTGCAGTTGGTTTTTTTTGGCCGACAATTGTTTTTCCCTCCTCATTTTACTTTTAAATGAATTAATTAATAAATAAATTAATTGATTGAGTAATTGGTTAATTGATCAATTACTTAATTAATTATACTCCTACTACTACTAATAATAATGATAAAAACATGTTTACACTTGTAGTCTCTCTTGTTTAATATGATTGATTTTTGATTTTGAATTCTTTTTTTTAATTTTTATTATTATTCTTTTTTTTTTTTGGATTTTTTCCCGATTTTTCTCCCTAATTTAGTCGTGGCCAATTCCTCCCCGTCACTAGGGGGCT
>JAQMYG010000011.1:25515964-25541661 GCA_030014215.1 Clariallabes teugelsi
TCTCTCTCTCTCTCTCTCTCTCTTGCTACAGAGCACAGTGAGTCACCACCGAAAGCTGCGCTGTCACCCGTTCACCAGCACCCAGTGTGAGTCTCATTAACCTTCCTCTACATTTCAGAGTGCGCAGTGTGTGTCGTCGGTCTACAGCAAAAGCTACAGTCTAGACTTGCCCGCATCAAAATGATGACCTTTAGAGCCGCCTGATAGAAGGCAATAAAAATAAATTAAAAAAACGTCTGAGTATGTGATCCGGTTCTGTTCTGATGCGTTTCCTTGATTTTTTCGTTGTAGTGTGTGTGAAGACACAGCCGTGTTGGCTCCCCCTAGTGGAGGCGAGTCTGGGAGCTCCAGCGATTCCGAGAGCAGCTCCGAGTCCGAATCCAGCAGCGAGAGCAGCGAGAGCGGCGCGGACGAGACACCGCCCGCTCACAGGAGTCAAACGCCACCAGCCAAGGTACACAAACGCACGGTTAAAAATAAATAAATAAAAAACACACCATTAGCACATGAGTAGTGATATACTTCACTCACACACATATACACACGTGCAGTGTTTCAGCATCAGCGAAAAAATTCAACATCTAAATGGTATACAAGTAGAGACATGATCTGACATCACACATCACTCACACACACACACACACACACACACACACACACACACACACACACACACACACACACACACACACACACACACCACCACACAGAGACAGAAACTGACAGTTTTTTTTTTTTTTTTTGTTCTGTAGGGAATCAAATGAACCTGCTGTCACACGCAGCAGATCTCTGAATCTCGTTCCTCTATGCGTGTGGGCGAACAACAACAATATGCACCGTAATAAACACAGTAATAATGTTTCCATAAGAAATGATTTGCCATGTCAGACCCAGTCCATTGTTAGGAAGAGCAAAAAAAACAACAACAACAAAAAAACACCCACACATGCTTTCTAGTTAATTTTCTAGTCATTTGTCTTGTTCACAACTCTGAGAAATCATCTCACAGAGTATCTATTAGAGCACACGCTTTAGTAGTTTAGCGTGCAGGGTGGCATTTAGCCATTTCAGGGTGGCATTGAGCCCTGCTCCACTCCCTGTAGTTTATATTTTATTTATTATTATTTTTCTTTTTTAAAAGGTTAATATCATGAAGTTTTATGTAAATTCATCAGTTAAAATTTACATAATTAGTTTTATAATCAGTTAAAATGATGCAAAAATTAAATCTAGTTAATCAGAGTTAATCTGACTACAAGTAGTCCCCGACTTACGAACATTCGAGTTACAAACGGACAGATAGGAACGGACCTTGGTTCTACTTCCGGTTTAATTGCAGAAGTAGCTCACGTTTATTGTACAAATAGACACTGTACAAAATAGACACTGCAGTGCACCAGATACCAATATTTATAATTATATAAAATATTTTCAGTGTGTAAGTAAATGTACGAAATGTCTAAAGTCCGGTGTAGTGTGTGTGCGTGGGGTGGGGTGCGGGAGAAATAAGTCGGCCTTACCGGTTTCTATGAATCAGTCCGGTAGCACGATGATGATGAGAAAATGTCTGTCCTGATAGTGACTAATCCTAATTTCAGAAAAATCCTCAACAAAACAGAGTTCACAGTCCAATACAGTGGAAAACAGCTCTGAGACAAAATGGCGTCTGGGATTCCCCTCGCAAAATTTTATGGCTCAGCGACAACACTGTTACATTTGACGTGTGTTAGATTCATTTCTTTAGGCACACTTATGGTTTTTGGCCACATGACGGCAGTGTGGGGAAAGGGGACAGATTTTGATATGCTTTATGTTGTATACTCGTGTCAAAGGCGTATAAGACTCACTTTGTCAGATTTAAGAACAAATCCCACTTATGAACGGATAATTCATAAGTTGGGGACTACCTGTAATATGTTAAAATTTTAGATTAATCACGTTTAACATATTAATATTGATAGCTCAAGTTCTAACCAGCAGCCAGACTCTGTTTTCTCCACCCCGTTGCCTATTTATGAATTAACCAGGGTTTAGGCGTATTGTCAGGGTTAGTCTGTTCCGTTATAGATACGACAAAGCACGAACCACCAAAACTGCAATAATACACGTTTGAATAACGTCTGAACTGCTGCGCTGTTTTTATAATTAATCTCTGACTACATTTAAAAACTTTTGAGCATGTTGGAAATCGTGATTTCATCCGCTGTGCTTAACTCTGATGACCTTTCTGACATCACACTGGTTCAGGATGAAAGTCTGGAATTCTTCTTACTCTCGCTCTCAAAACATGCACAATGGTACAGTTCACTAGAATCGGTACTCGGCGCAGGTCTCGGACCACAGAGACCTCTTTTTAATTATCTCTCTGCTAAAATCAACCGCGCAGCCAGAACCGTAAAGTGTCCTGTACATACTTCAACTTTAACAGTAAATAGATGGAGAAACAGGAGGAAAAAAAAGCAGCGTGACTGTGATGAGTCAGGAATTCAAGCTCCCTCTCAGACGGTTCGGTTAAAGCTAAAATCGATCCGCGTTCTGAATTAAAAGTGATGAGAAGAGCCTGAAAAATGATCCTCCGTGCTCAGTGCGTTTACGGCTTTCGTTTCAGTCGCCCCACCGGAACGGGACGCGCGGATCGAGCACTGAACACGCTTTCGCTTCGTTAGCGAGAGATCACTGCGTGTCCTCGTCAATACAGAACATATTTCAGATGGTTGAAGCCGCCCACAGTAGGAAGTAGCAGAGCGGGTTTGGCGGTTGCGCTTCGGCGTGCCCACGTCCGGTTCTACCCGGGAGCGCGGATTCTCCAGGTCACTAAAGGTCAACAGCGACAGAAAAGTGTTCCAGCCACGTTCTTATTTTATACGGCCACGAAAACCTCACGATCGTGTCTGGGAAAAGCAGTCTGTGGGTTTCACTTTGGCATCAGCAAAGAAGTTCCATATTTTTAGAAGCTGCTCAGGGTTAGCACAACGAACATGAACACAAATGGGAGTTGATCTTCAAACACACTACGTTTGTGAAGTGTGAAGTTTGTTCTTCTGTCTCATGACGTTAAGCTTGTCATGTTACAGACAAACCATAAAGAGCGCTGACACTGGAGACTCCTTCCTTAAACCTCGCTATATTAACAACTACAACGCCTTTATGCAGGTTTTATTTTTTTGTCTGTCTGCTTTTGTCACTGTGTATATGTACAGTATATGTGTGTGTTTTATTTATATATGCGTGTGTGTTTGTGTGTACACCCCAGGCCGAGGGGCAGAAAGACATCAGCTGGCAGTTGATCAGTTGGATCAAGGAAAGCCAGCAGAGCCTGAACCCTCAGAACCACGCCGACGTTGCGCCGAAACCCAACCCCAAACCTGCGACCAGCACCAGATCCCAAGCGCACACTCGCTCCGAGGAGGAATCCAAACCCAAAACTAAGAAACACTACAACTCCCGGACTCCCCCCTCTCAGACTGAGTTGAGCAACGCCAATTCCGAGGCCAAAGCCGCCGCTGTTCCCGAAAGCCAGCATGCTAACCACAAACCTGCGTCTGCTGCCAGTACGGAGGCAGGAAACCGAAAAGCGGTAGGTGTGAACCACCTGAGCAAGAGCACCAAATCCCAGAGCAGCCTGCATGTAGAAAGCGTGGAGGTGACGCCGCGCAACAAACATGCAACATTCACAGAAAGGCCAAAGGTAAAAACGAAAACGAGCCACGGGAAGAAATCCGAGGGCAAAAAAACAGCCAAACGTTCGTCTTCTGAAAAAAGGGATAGCAAAGAATTGGTTGCTAAGACCGCCACGATGGTGGTGGTGGTGGTGGAGGACAAAAAGGAGGCGGAGCCTATCCGGCCATCGTCTCCGCCACTCAAAAACAGTGTAACTGTAACTCCTGCGACGTCCAAGAGTTCCAAAAAGAGCCGGGCTCACTCGCCAACGACGGACAGAAAATCCAAATCGACAGCGTCTAAATCTAATGGCGACATTCCTCTCGCTCTGATGGTGAAGATCCAGCTGAGCCAGCTGTCTAGAGTGCCACAGGTACCCAAAGCGACGAAGACGGCAACCACCGTTCATGTGGAGACGCCTTTAAAGAAACCAAAGCAGGAAAAGGATCCTGATAAAGCGAGCAAGAAAAGAGCTGTGAGTTTCTCTTTACCTGATTGATTTTTCAGGATGCTAGCAGTTTTATACAGTGTTATATGTTTGAGTTAATTGTACTGTTGTTGTTGTTGTTGTTGTTGTTGTTGCTGCCATCGTTTTTCAGCACATTTACATAATTTAACATAAATTTTAACTTTTTGTCACTCGCCCTACCTACGCTTTTGCACAATGTATAAGGCCATGCCGCACTGCTGTGATCATGACGTATTCTGAGTGCCATTGTTACGAGAGTGAAAGGCGCCGTTACAACATCCGAGAGTTAATATGTAAATTCTTAACTGGAGTGGACCGAGTACTGAGCCTTGAGGGACTCCCTGTGATTAAGAACATAACCAGGGACTTTGATCTCCATCTTTCAAACTGCTATCTTGCATGTCCGCTCGCATCTCTTTCTCGTCAGCGCTGTCTCAGTTGTGTTTCTTCGTCAGATATTATAATGAGCCCTAGTCATGTGACTAAGCACGGCTTTTGGCAACATTTGTGCGAAATTTGCACCTTAAGAAAAAATCCCAGTTTTGTCATGTCCTACAACATAAATAAATGATTAAACAACGCTTAAATAATTTTGTCATCATAATGATCAGACGTTTATTGTAATACAGTTTGAAAAATGCTTATATTAGGAAAATATGATCAGGTTTACAAGTTTACATATAATGTAAATCAGTCCTAACACAAAACACCATAGAGTCTCTTTTACATACAAACGTTTCTATTTTAATCTCGCTTCCATCATAATTCTGATGCACATCTGCCCCTATATCTGCCCCTACACCACCCCGTTATTGATCCTGGGTACTGGCTCGCTGCCATCTTGAATTTAAAGAGTCGTATTATGTTCATAAAATCAATCGGTGCTGAGGTTTTGTTCTTGTAGGTAAAGCGATCCCTGGCTTGCAAAACATTTGAGAACATGGTGTGTCAAACATCAACTTGTGTGTGTGTGTGTGTGTGTGTGTGCGTGCATGCATATAAATATGCAGCCCACTAAAATAAGAATAGTAACAGCCCTGGAGTGAGAGGCAGTAAGTAAATCATTAAACACTTTAACATGAACAGGTTCCATGGAAAAGATCGCAGATCAGATCGGAAAGTTCAGTTTGGAAAGAAAAGAAACACAGATTAATGTAGATTTATTATCGGGATTCGATCCTATTTGAAGCCGTCCTCTTCAGAGTGACACCGGAGTTATTAATCATGGCAGGGAAGTGTATGAGTGTGGATGTCACTGGAGGTGCCTGAAGACACACCTGGGCCTTTTTGGTCACCTCTGCCACCTGGTGGTCATGTACGGAACTTGAACCTTCTGATCAAATCCTACAAGTTTGTGACACTCCTTATGTAACAGATTGAATATGGCATCAAGGCATCAGATTTAGAAACACATTGAACGTTAGAGCCACACTGTATGGGCAAAAGTATATGCACCCCTGACCATCAGACTTGTATGTGCCTGTTGAGAATCCCCTTCCAGCTCCATTCCTTCTTTGCTGTTAAAATGCGCTTCACTTTTCTTTGAGGGATTTCCACTAGAATTTAATTAGAGCGCGGCCATTCACACGTTCCACAAGAGCTGATGTCGCGACGTCAAGGAGGCTCGAGTTCATATCTCAAAGGTGTTCAGTGAGGTGGAGTTCAAAAAAGCTGGGGTGTAAAAAAAAGGGTCAATGAGTGACCCAGATTTGAAGATGACTGTGTGTGTGTGTGTGTGTGTGTGTGTGTGTGTGTGTGTGTGTGTATGTGTGTGTTATTTTTACTCAGGCTGATCACAGTGAGCTCTCTGTGCCAAAAAAGAAGCTAAAACTGGAAAAGGACAAAGAGAGAAAAGCGTCGTCTTCATCTCAGCCCAACTCCAGCAAAACAGAGTGAGTCATCAGCACACACACACACACACACACACACACACACACACACACACTTGTACACACACCACTGTTACAGCAGAAAGTTCTACGGGGCTCGTGTGTTAAAGTACGTTAATTTAACTCCAGGTAATTAATTATATCACAACGAGTAATTATAACTAAAATGTAAACAATTATAACCACACTGACGCTGCTAACTGGGAAAACTGGTGTTTTTAACTGGTTGGTGTTACACCAGTGACATCGCCATGGCGATTTATTCTCAACCTGCTGCAAATAATGTCTGACACGAGTCAACATGAATCTAGTCAAATTTACAAATCTACAGTTTCTTATTATTAGATCACAACAAACCAGATCTAAGAATATTAAATCTGTTTATAGAAATCTTTTACTATTTTAAGCGTAAATTCTTAGTTTCTTTCTTTAATTAATTCAATTTAAGCATCTGTTTATACAAAGAAGCTAAACTATCCAGAATTAGGTTTAATAATCTTATGTTTAGTTTATTTTAATCTTGTAGTAAGAAGTCACTCGATTTCACTGGATTCCGGATGCAAAAACAAAACAAAACAAAAAACAAACTATTATTTACAGATTTTCCAGCGGTTTAAAACTTCTTCCAGCGTAATATCTGGGTTAAATTTATTGGCTTAAATTAAAGGAAAGTAATTTTTTTCATAATATTTAAAATAAAATGAGCAGTGAAGGTTTATAGTAAAATATATATATATTTTTTGTTTGTTTGTTCCTTTTTTTTTTTTTTTTCCCCTTGGTTCTTGTTTTTTTTTTTTTAGTTTTTTTTAAAGGTTTGTTTTAGTTGTTGTCAGACAGTGTACCGTAGTGAACAGTTTTCGTTTAAAAAAAAAAAAAAACTTTGGGTATGTTTATATGAATTTTTTTGTTTGTTTGCTTGTTTTGGGTTTTTTGTTTGGTTTCTCACAGTGTAGGTGTTTTGAATTTTAAAAAAAAGAAAAAATTTTGTTTAATTCTTATTTTTTAGTTTGTTTATTTTTGTTCTTGCAGGATTTTTTAGATTTTAAGTTGTATATTCTTTTTGTTTTTTGGGGGGGTGTGTGTTCTTTGCTTTCTGACATTTATATAAAGTTTATATATTTTTCTTTTTTTTTTTTCAGTTTGATTTTTATGTCACAGGCATTTATACAAAAAAAAAATTTTGTTTGCTTAATTGGTTAGTTAGTAAACTACGTGGTGATGTATAGTTGCAGCATGGGTTTATCGAAATCTTATATCTTCATTTTAAACTTTAGTTTTAAACAATACACTCTATCCATGTATCTGTTGGCTAAAATGACTAAGCCGAGTGTGTCGGACGGTTACGGGACAGACCTTTACACCTCCTCTTTACACCTGGAACGGAAAGTCCCTGATCTTCCAGTGTAAAGAAGCTCTGACCGTGTTCTCATCCTCCCCGTCACAGAGCACCGAAGAGCAGCCGTGAGGAGACGGACAAGAAGAGTAGCAAGAAGCTCCACGCTCACGCTCCTCACAACCCGGGACACAAACGCCGCTCGGGAGAGATGGAGGAGAGCAGCACCTCGACCAGCACCTCGACCAGAGCCGCGGCCGGCAAGCACAAGAAGAAGAGCTCGAGCAGGGAGGAGCACGCCAAGAACGACAAGGTACGAGGCGAAATGCAGCCGCTGTACAGATGGAGAGCCACTTTTTGTTTTTTGTTTTTTATAGTAGGACAAGGTGTCCCATGTGTCCGACATCACAGGGTTCGTATATTGGTGTGTTCAGAGAAAATGGTGAAAAAGTTCAGCAAGTCGTTAGATAAAGACTTTATCCATTTATCTATCTATTTATTTATTTATTTCCAATTGGTACAGAACTTTTTGGACACACTCCTAACCTCGAAATTTACAGACTCGGAATTAACATAGATTTAAATATGCGTATGACTGTGTATGTGACAAATAAAATTTGAATTTGATTTGAATTTGAATAATAAAATAATATGTAAAACATAAGAAAATAATATTTTGGAAAAAAACATTAAGGTTTTAAAAGCTTCGCTGGTTATTTATCCTTTTATGTGTTAATTTATTTATTGACCAGGTTTACCTGTGTTTGTAAGATCTATTTATTTATTTATTCTGGTGCTGGAGATTTTTTTTTTTTTTTTTTTTTTCTCTCATGCAAAACTGTGTTTATTAATTTCAATAATATGATTATTAATAATTAAATCCTCTCGGTCTCTCCCGCGTTACAGACAGCACCAAAGAGCAGCACCTCCGCCCCGCAGCCGCCGCCGCCACCATCGTCCTCGTGCACGTCCTCGTCTTCCTGTGGAGCCCCGGCAGCGCACAGAGCCCTGCTCAAGTTTGACGACAAGTACGATGAAATCCAAAAATACCCGATTCCTGAGCAGCAAAGATGTGTAATATTTATGTGTCATTATTATTGTTATTATTTTATTTTCTTAAAATGCGGGATGTTCCTCTTCCTCTTTCAGGCAGTACCCTGTGGATCATCATATGAAGGAGGCCAAGAAGCTGAAGCACAAAGCCGACGCCATGGTAACGTTTCCCGCGACACGGTCACTCATTCACTTTGCACTTTGACAGAAAACGCAGTGAAGTTGAGAGTTCACGCTATTATTGGAAAATCTTGGGATTATTATTATTATAATTAAACCACCTAAACCACGTCTAATCCTTAACACACCTGCTTACCTCGGTTACCACAAGCTAGCTACAGCTAAAATGCTACATTGACTGATGGTAATTCACATGCTAACGTTACGTTCTGTTTGGTTGAACGCATCATCTGTACGCTACACATCGCCCGCGTCAACAACACTATACAGTATTGCAGCTGTCTCTCAAATCAGCCACGCCTCTAATGATGCGATTATACATAATAACTTTGTATCTTAATAGCTAATTGTATAGCTTAATATACTGTTGACTTATGAGTTACATAAAAATTCACTTCAGTAACATGAATGGGAAATCGAGCCATAGAGAACAAAACTGTTTTTTTTTGTTTGTTTGTTTTTTGTTTGTTTTTTTGGGTCAAGCTAACATGGGGCTTTATGTGGATTGGATTTTTTTTTTTTTGAGCCAGCTAGTGGTCATTCAAGGAACTGCACCCTTTGGAACTTGCGCATTAGAGGTTGCTCCTTGGTCATAAAATGTAAAAGTTTGGAGCTTCGTTCTGAGCCATATACAGTACAGGGTGTCCCAAAACATTTGACATCATTTGAAGTATAAATATCTGAGTAACTAAATGTGCTGGCAGATGAAATTAAATAGGCATCATGTTGAAAAATAAGATGTTTTATCGAAATTCAAACAACATATTCAAACTTATAACCAATTTCACTGTACATTCACATACACTAACACACATCCAAATAATTCCGGACGGGTCACACGACCCGAGTTTATCATGAGTTTATCAGTAGAGGATTAAATATCCTCTAATTAAATATGGAATTAAAGTGTCCGATTTAAATACTCAAAATATCATCATGATCATATCTTCATTTGAAATGAACGACAGCCTTTTATATTCACGCCTGCCGATGCTTCGCTTAGATTTATTCGGGTGTGTGTTGGGGTTGGAGCCGACTCAGCGAGCGCTCTGGAAAAATAAATAGTATCCCGAGTATGCGTGGGCCGCGCCGTGTACGCACCTGCCTCCTCCGTGACTTGGCCTGAAAAACTTTTTCAGATTGCATTTAGCTTTAATCCCCGCGGATCGCTCCGTCGTCTCTTCAATCATCTACCTGGGAACAGAGTGTCTCGAAGTCTGCGGACGCAGAGGAAGTAAACATCCGCGGCAGCTTTGAGGACAGTACGTTCTTCGTTTGTCAAAGGTCGTTCTTATAGAGTGTCTGATCAAATAATTATATTATAAAGAGAGAAGAAAAAAATACTAATAATATACACATTTTGACTTTCTATAAAGATCCAATAATCAGCGATGGCGTGGTGTGAGGGGGCGGAGTCACTATATCCAAACCAACGTTGATTAGTTCCCTTAAACAGCACGTCTTGAGATGTTTTTGTTTTATCTCATGACAAAATGCTCCTGTAAGAATGCCAATTTTTTATTTCTTAAAGAGCAGCATGTTGTACTTATTATTCTGTTTAGAGTTATTAGAGATTGAGAGTGAACGGTCTGTTCAGTAACGATTCATCTGTCGCCACACTGACTCCAAAACGACGAAACTACTAAAAAGCAAAATTAATATCAGGAACCTCAGAGACCCGCCGAGACTCTAATTGTGTCTGTGTAGGGTTAGACGGTAAGACGGTAAGATGGTTAGACTGTGACCTCTCACACCTGCTGTGTTCTTTAAGGTCCTGATACTCTGATAATGAGTTTAGTTAATGATGTCTGGGTTATATAACGGAGGGTCTCTAGGGGAACGGTTTGGATGATGCTGAATAATAGTGTTCAGGTGTGTGTATGTGTGTGTTACTCATCCTGTTACGTGTGTGTCTGCTCTAGGCGGATAAAATGGGGAAGGCCTTGAGTTACCTGGATGCGGCCATGTCCTTTGTAGAGAGCGGCATCGCCATGGAGACAGATCCCCAGACGCCCAAATCAGCATACACCATGTTCTCCGACACCGTAGATCTCATCAGGTCAGTGCATGGGGGGGAGGGGGGCGGGTGTGTGTGCACACGGACGCGAGAGTGCATGTAAAGGATTGACCATATAAGGAAATTAATTTGTGGAATTATTGTATTGAAAAAAACATTATTTTAAAGATCCTAGTCTTATGTAATGTAAGACTTTGGCCACTAGATGGGGGTGTTTGTGATTTTTACTTGTTAATTGGTGGATTTTCAGTTCTTTGTCATTTCAGTGTTGGTGTAATTTTATGCACCTCGTATTTGTGGAGAAAAGTCTGTCTTTTTTTTTTTTTTTTTTTTTTTAACTGTGATTAGACTCAAACTAAAAAAAAAAGCCTAACTTTTTATTCTTTTGTTATTTTATGTAAAATATATATAGAGAGAGTTAAAGAATTTGATGTTTCCTTTAAAGGCCACCTATTATGCAAAAATCCCAATTTAAGTCATGTTTAGACATTCAGAAATTCAGACTCCAGTGTGTGTGTACACACACAAAAAAAAAAACAAAAAAAAAGAGCGGGAAAATAAAAGATCCCCTGCTTTTTGTCTTTGATTCCATTTTCTTCTCCTTCTTCTACCAGCGGACGCCATACATTATGTTGCATTAGCGCCACCTTCTGGTTTTGATCTTCCTCATCTTCGTTTTAGTTCAAGTTTCATCCTTAAACGTTTTTGTATTAGCCAGGGTTTTAAAAAGACGCCCTATTGTGACTTCAAATAAAAAGAGCCCCGCCCCCGGCTTGTTACTCAGCTCTGCTGTTTTCTGGTGGGCGTGGCTCAGCAATACTTCTACTGTTTACATAGACACTGAAAAGGCAAGGAGGAGTGAAACAGAGGGAGTCTGGGGTATAAAAATATACATTATTTAAGAGGGAACACACACGTGTGTGTGTGTGTGTGTGTGTGTGTGTGTGTGTGTGTGTGTGTGTGTGTGAAGAGCTCAGAGACCTGCATGAAATTGTTAAAGAAATAAATCTTCGGGTCTTTTTTAAAATTTTATTTTTAAAAGAAATGCTCGAGTGATTTGGAGGTTGTTTACATCTTCGGTATATTTTTCGTAATTTTTCTACTTTTTTTTTTTTATCAGATTCATCCTGAAGCTGAAGAACTACTTAGACCCCTCGGCTCCAGCATTAGAACGAGACTTCTTAGTACTATGGTGAGTAATAAAATACTTTTTATCTGATAATTTGTCTGTCTATTTATTCATACATTTATTTATTTATTTAGTCTTAATGGTCCCGTGTTGTTTTACGATGAATGTGCGTGTTCTGAAATGTTTTTTTTTGTTTGTTTGTTTGTTTGTTTTTGCAGCATGCGATGCCAGGCCCTCCTGCAGATGGCGATGTTTCGCTGTAAACGAGAATCTGCACTGAAGTATTCCCGCACACTCACCGAGTATTTCAAGGTGAAGCCTCGGGCTCAGTATCACAAATGAACCGCAGCCTCGTGTTGTTCCGCGGTCGCTCACTAGTTTTTGTGTTTCTTGGTGTTTGCAGAACTCCAGGACGGTGCAGGCTCCTTCCCCCTGCATCTCAAAGTAAGTCTCGACGTCCTTCTTCCTATCTTGATGTGAAGTTTTTTTTACATTTTTTTTTTTAAACGCTCTGTTGCAGCGCTGCTAGGACACATGAGAGAGAAAGGAACCGTGTAAAATCTCCTGCGTCTGTCTCCTCAGGAGCTCGTCCCCGATGTCCCCGATGCCTTCTCCGGCGAGTTCGGTCGTCTCCAATCCCAGCAGCAGCAGCACCACCGTGTCCATTCCTCAGCTCATCCAGCAGATGGCGTCATCGTACATCAACATCACCGCTCTCTTTCTCAGCGCTCACGAGACGTGGGAACAGGCCGAGGAGTTGGCTCGCACGCGCACCGGTACGTTCAGGACGCACATGGGGTTAGGGTGGGGGTGGGGGGGGATATATATAGAGAGAGAGAGAAAGGAAAGGAAGAATGAAGGGGGAAAAGTATGACAAAAGGGATGGGGGAAAAAATGTAATTAAATTGATATCCTAGTAAAAAAAATCCTAGTCTTATGTAATGTAAGACTTTGGCCACTAGATGGGGGTGTTGTAGCATTTGTGATTTTTATTTGTTAATTGGTGGATTTTCAGTTTTGTGTCATTTCAGTTTAGTCCTAATTGATAAGACTGTGTGTGTGTGTGTGTGTGTGTGTGTGTGTGTGCGTGTGTGTGTTCACAGGGCTGGTAAGCGACCTGGACAAGGCCCTCGGCCACCTGAGTTTGACCTCCAGCATGACAGTCCTAGTGCGCTACACTCGCCAAGGCCTCCACTGGCTCCGACTGGACACCTCAAACCCTCGCAGCAACTCGTGAGTGTGTGAGAGAGAGAGAGAGAGAGAGAGAGAGAGAGAGAGACGGAAAACGGGCGTCTTTTAATTGTTTTACGTTCTGCTTCGGGAAGGAAGGAAGTCTGTTTGCACTTCGTTCTGAAAGCAGCCTGGTTGATGTAGAGGAGGAAACACACGATGCTGAAAATCACTGGAATCTCACAGAGAGAGCGAGCGACCGAGGGGGAGAGAGAGAGAGAGAGAGAGAGAGAGGTTCGTCGCTCTGACTAACGAACAGAGGGAACAAAGATGAAGTCCACACTACATGTTTCAACTTTAACTTTGCACTCGTTTCCTCTTATCATGTGACTCATTAATTTAAACCCCATGTATTTTATATCTCCTGTGGAAACATCGCACCCCCCCCCCCCCCAAATGATCTCACTATTATTTATTTCACCTATATTATTATTATTATTATTATTATTATTACTACTACTATTATTAGGATTAGTATTATTATTATTACTGGCGATTCTTATTATTAGTAATATATTGGGTTTGAATCATGATTTTTACCCTGACCTCAAGACTTCCAGCTGACATGAAATGAAATGTCTATTTTTAAAAAGGAAAAAAAAAAAAGTTACTTTCCCATCATAGAGCTCTGAAGGATGTGTTTATCGCGCACGCTTCACTTTTTTGTTGTTGTTGTTGTAGTAGTAGTTTTTTATTTATTTTTTTCCCCCTTCTTAGCTCCACGGTGAAGACGTATTCAAATGAAATATAATGCCACTTTTTTTCTTTCTTTTTTTTTTCAAATTTGAATTCAGTTTCAAACAGATGTAATTCTACCTCAAGAGGACAACAGAGGCAGAGGAACATTTAAAACACACACACACACACACACACACACACACACACACACACACACTTGTACCTGAACATTACATCACATGTAAAACACTTCTAGTGCCTTATAGTGAACCTGCAGTAATGAAACCAAAAGGTCTGAGAAGGGAAGCTCGTGACCGCTGGATTAATAAATATCCTGATTCGTTTCTGGATGAAAAGGGTTCAGACGTCAGGTCGCGTAAATGCACTTTTCAAGGAGGAAACGGGAGAGCCAGATTAGGATCGCAAGGGTGCCAATACTTACAATTCAGCTGTAGCATTTAGGATTTATTATTATATATCTATTTTTTTTGCCGGTTGCTACAGAGCCTGAATTTCGCTCTACGGAAACATGATTCACTGAAGGGGAAGGACGGCGGGAAACACGTGTTTGTTTTAGAGTTTCATCATTTTTGTTTGTTTTCGTAAAATTCATAAACAAGTCAAGGACGTGATTTCTTTTAAGTAGCACCAGTGCAGATGTTTCAGATTTTACTGATGCATCTTGGGAGGTAGCTACTGTAGCTTTACCACTACATCATCATTGCTCATTCACGACGTTATCATCGTTTCACCTCGTCCAAGTTTTTAATTTAAAATACACTTTTTTCTTTTTTTGTTTCCTTTTCTTTTTTTCCATGCTAGAACTTTTTTTTTTTTCCCTTTTTTTCTTTTTTTTTTTACGTGAGCTAAATTTTCACTTCCCGTCACGTGACGGCGGATCCGTCAGCAGAAGACACTTTTTAACGAACATTTCCTCGTTAAGTGCTCATCGAGCAAGGGTTAATTTTGGGGTTTAATTTGGTAAAGAGAACCGGACGTTTAACGAAGGAGACGGATAACTTTGGTAGCTGTTACGTTAAATAAATAGTTAATAATAAACAGGAAACAACAATGAAAAGCTTTACTGAAGGGGTTTTGCGTGATTTGCGCAGTAATTGAACAGCGAAGCGGAAGCGATCAGCTACGATTCGTCAGTTGTTACTTAAAATCCTTTTCGATCGTTGCCATGGTGACAATCTAACTTTTCGCTGGTTTTGGAGAGAAAAACAAAACATCTGATCAGGAAGTAGTATTTTTCTTCGCCGTATTAATTTAATTTCTTTAAAATTGTTTATTAAAATTCTAACTATGAAAGAATGCTAACATTTCTGAAACTCAACACAAATTTTTATTCAGCGATCAAATTTTCCATTTTGGATTTCAACTCTCGACTGTTTTTTTTTGTTTGTTTGTTTGTTTGTTTTTGTTTTATGTTTGTTTTGTTTTTTTTTCCTGCAGGAAAATGTAGGCTGGACTGAGAGCAATAACACTTTGTTGGTTTGAAAGTGTGTGTGTGTGTGTGTGTGTGTGTGTGTGTGTGTGTGTGTGTGTGTTTCCTTTCTGTTGTCCGCTGTTAAAATTGAGTGCCATGAAAATTGTTCCCCAACCAGCTTCTCACACACACACAGAAATAAATAGGTATTTAGTTCTTGGTTTAAAGGTGTGTTTAGGGGAAAATGACAGTTATTTCTTCCCGATATTCCCAGTGGGATTCCTGTACTGGAAAAGTGAACCTTGTAAGACTGGCTGAACTTCAAAGGGCTGCACATGAAACCAGAAAAGAAATTGTATCGTTCTATTTATTTTATCATGTTCTATTATCAAAGTCGAGGAAAATTATAGAACTCGTCATCCTAGACGATCATGTAACATAGATTTATTTTTTTCTTTTTCTTCTTCTTCAGCTTTTTCGTATTTTCAATTCTTCCAAAGAACGCTGCTTTACTTCTTCTTAAAAGGTTTTACAAAATCACTCACGATTTTTTTTTTCTTTCTTTATTCACACTAAACGATAAGGTCCTCTGGTGTTCGTGCGATCGTTCTGAAACAGTATCATGAATTCGTTTGCTGTACGCTTTGTGTTTGTCTACCGCACACCTGAGCGACGGAGGAGGAAAAGAAAGAAAAAAAGAAAAAAAAACACTTTCGCAGTTGAATTGTTCTGAATCATTTTGTAATTTTGCCTTGTTGGACTTAAGTGTAAATACTGTTCTGTACAGCGCTGTATAAAGCACGGCAATGAAATGAGGGTTTTTTTTTTCCTTTAACTTACAAAAAAGACAAAGATCTTTTTGTTTTTTTGTTTGTTTTTTTTTTTTTTTTTTTTTCCAAAGCTGTTTATGCAGACGTTTGTAGCTTCGGTGGAGAAGCGAGGGCTCGAGGTGCACCGTCAGTTCGTCTCCTGCCACAGCTGTGATTTTTGTCTGATTGTTCACAGGCAATAAAGTTTTGGGGAAAAAAATCCAAATGTTGTGGTTTTTGTTTTAATGTTTTATGAATATAAAAACAGAGACATCAATACTTGTTCTTTTTTTATTTAGTATCTTAGTAGTAATGAAGGGATAGAAATCTATATACAAGCAACATTGAATGCATTTGTTGGCATTTAGTTTTTTTTTTTTTTTTTAAAGCTTTGATAAATTCTAAAAAAAAATTTTATTTAAATCACAAACATTTTAAACTTTAAAAAGAAACTCGATGGATTACGTATTGATTTAACTGTAGTTTCTCCACTTTCTGTACAGCTTTTAGCCACGCCCACTTCACCACGTCATGTGTCAGATTCTCCACCAAAGTTCGGGTTGTTAAATGCGGGCTGAGAAAAAAAAATAACACACACACACAGAAAGGCAGCATGTCAGATTGTGGAAGATATGTGTAAAAGTGTAAAAGCCTTACATTTTATCCATTTATAGTTGCGTTTAAACTGTTCATGAAACTCGTTACTTCCTGTTCTTGCTCATGCTGTAGCAGCATCTGGAAAGTTTGTGTGCTTTAGCTAGCTGGATAAAGTCAAGTTAAACTTTAGCATCATTTAATTTTTAATGATTCAATAGTTTCTAAATTTGCCTTATACAGAACTGTTCAAAAGTCCTCTTGACCCTTCCAAGTTTTCATATTTTGCTTCCAAAGTGTCACAATGTCTTAAATTTATTAATGTAGTCCTGAGGAATTGTTTTCCCGGCTTCTCATTTTCATTCAGCTCTGACCTATGAATCATTCAAACATTTAAAAACAACAAAAAAAAAACGGTGAGAAACAGGTGCAGATGATCAGGTTGGTGATTATTTATACTGCTGATGCTGAATGGTTGGAACAGACGAGAGGGGAAATGAGGTTGCTGCTGAGGTTAAAACATAAGTCGGTTTTGAAATTGTAAAAATTAGGGTAAGAAGTTCATTTAAGATCATCACTGTGGCAACTGGCAACCCAGATCCCTAAGTTTTGGAGCGTGGTTCCCAAAAGTAAGTCTAAAGATGGTGCAGACTTTGTGTCTATGCTGAACAAAAATATTTCGCTTGGCAGCCAGAGATGCTAGAAATCAAATGCATGCAAAAATCCGAGGCAGTTCCAGGAGCTGGGTCAGAGCCGGTGCTGGATCTCAAACCACTTCTTCAACCAAAGAACCAGCTTTCGAAACCAGTCAGGAAAACCGATTCCACGGCAGCACCAACGATCTTGCTGGTCTAGACCCAAGAACTGCTTAGATCACGGGCTGGGGGTGGGATTATCTTGAGCAAAATGACCAAATAAAGCATTAGTACCACGGTTGATGAAACAAAGCTAGCTAGTCTGCTCAGACCAACCGAAAAACAATGGAGGTTAAGTTTAAACAACAGGCCACCTTAGTTCCATTACACTGGGGCCATTGGACGGATGTCCAGGGGAAACTAGAGGGACCGGCTCATTGCAGTGTTGAAGCTGAACGTGACTCACCACGTCGACGTGATTCGCGCTCCTGCTCGGGAAGCTGATGCTGCTCAGCTTCACTCCCTTAACCCTGAAGATGTAGTATAACGCGGACACGATGATCACCACGGCCAACAGAGCTCCGATTACACCCCCGGCGATCGCTCCTGCATGAGCTACGAAACACACACACATTTATGTGGTCATTACACAATTTTCACAAATTACTCAAAGTCAAACTGCTAAGTTTGAAGTCCCGTTTTAGTTATTTGCATCATCTGGTGTTATCTTGCTTTTACTGTACTTCAGATTGGATGGTGTTTAAACACACTGGGGTGCAGTTAGGAGCCTTTGGCCTGGCTTTAAATAAAAGGAGTTGAAACTCACGATGGATGTTGGGGACAGTAGTAGAAGTTCCCTCTTCTCCGGAAGGATCTGCAAAAGTAAAGGAAAGATGTCGTGATGGAGACGGGTCTTTGTACCGTAAGGGGTTTTTGTTCTACAGGTTCAGTGTGAGGGTGAGTGGGAAGTGAGTCTCACGCTGGCGTCGTCTGCAGACGTAGCCTCTCTTGTCGTAGCAGCTGTTGTCGTTCCATTTTCCATCCTTGTTCATTTCCACGCAGTCCTCTCGGGTCCCCTCGAAAATGTTGCCGTTCGGCTCGCCCTGGGCCCAGTTGGTGAACTGCAGAGCGCTCTGGTCAGTCCAGGCCCAGCCAACTGAAACCAGTTTACACACGTTTATTACTGCGTCGCAGTGCAAGCTGTCTCCACCCACATTTGTAGCATTACATACTTTAAAGATTAAACCGGCTGAAAATGTAAACTTTCTCTGCATCCCTTTCTTTAGAGCGCAAGTTAACGCCACCCACATCTGCATCCCTTTCTTTAGAGTGCAAGTTAACTCCATCCACATCTGCATCCCTTTCTTTAGAGCTTAAGTTAACTCCACCCACATATGCACCTCTTTCTTTAGAGCTTAAGTTAACTCCACCCACATCTGCACCTCTTTCTTTAGAGCTCAAGTTAATTCCACCCACATCTGCATCTCTTTCTTTCAAGCTTAAATTAACTCCACCCACATTTGCATCTCTTTCTTTAGAGTGCAAGTTAACTCCACCCACATCTGCATCACTCTTTTCTCCTAATTCAAAGATTGAACCGACTCAGGCTCCGCCCATGGATGAATCCCCTTTTCACACTTGCTTAAACAGACTCCCTGACTCCGCCCATGTATGCACCATTTCTACAACCTAAAAAATGCTAATGATTCCACTTATATCTGCATTCTTCGCATTTCCTCAAAGCTTTATTTGACACTTTGACTCCGCCCACTCCTCTTAAAGCGTAAAACGGACTCCCTGACTCCACCCACATTTGCATTCTTTTAAAAAGTCTATCTGGGGGAAAAAAACAACGTTTGGACAAATCTTTATTTAGCTAAACTATCCCTTTAATGGAGTTGAGTAGCGTACATGAGCCGTCCCTGGTGAGGCCGAGCCACAAGTTGTCGCCTCCGGTGTTGACGGTCGTGAGGAACGTCGCCTCGGCTCTGCTGTGCACTGACGCCAACTCGCTGCCCGCGGTCTCCTGGCACTTGTGTCGTGCTTCGGGCCAGGAGAGACCCCGACTTCCATTATGTATTTCATAGCAGTGACTTCCGTACGCCTGCCAGCCTTCCAAACACTCGCCGTTTCCTGGACGTGGGGTCGGAGGAGGCGACTCTGGGAACATAAACAGAGATTAGACTCATTGAGATTGTTGTCAGGTTGGTGTAGAATAACAGGAGTAAAACCCTCCAGGATGAGCTCTCTCACTCAACCATCGTCTATAACACTTTTATCCTGTATTCAGGGGGGGGGGCCTGGAGCCTATCTCAGGAGGCTTGGGGCACGAGGTGAGGTATAGCCTGGACGGGGTGCCAATCCATCACAGGACACACACACTCATTCGCTCACTCCGGGCGATTTGGGAACGCCAATCAGCCTAACCTGCATATCTTTGGACTGTGGGAGGAAACCAGACTACGCGGAGGAAACCCATCAAGCACGGGGAGAACATGCAAACTCCATGCACACAGAGACGGGAATCGAGCCTGGCCGGGAATCGAACCCGGGCCCTGGAGGTACAAGGCGACAGTGCTAACCACCACACCAGTAAACAGTAACTTGCAGAGTTTCCCTACAGCAAATATTACTCAAGTAAAAGTTTTCCATTTACATGTACGCTTGAGGAAAAGTAAAAAAGTATTCACCTTCAAATTTACTTAAGCATGTAAAGTACAGGGTTTACATTAACTCACTGGTTTTTCATAGTAAAATTTCATGCTGAAATGTGAGGGGTGTACTGACTTTTGTGAGATACTGTAAATGTACTCAGTTACCTTCCAGTGTACTATTTCTTACATAATACATTACCTAGCAGTTTGCTGTATCATCACTTTGCTACATGACCTCCCATGACAGCTAGATTTATTAAATTTTCTATAAGAAGCGACCAGACGCAGTCACGTGTTAGCATGTTTACCGTGAGAGATCTTGCACAGGTACGGCTTGGCAAGTCTGCAATTCGTGTCGTTCCACGTGCCCTGGATAAAGAAGGAACGGCCGTGCATGCTCACACAGCCCTCTTCTTCGTGATTGGTCGGCTCTCCTGGACCCCAGTGTGTGTAGAACACCGGCCAGCCGTCTGTCCACTGGTACACGCTGTTGTCCTGCAAACAACAACAACTTCCATTTTTACCATCACAGTTCACAACGACATCCACTGGCACAACTTTTTCCAAACATTTCCCATAAATCACAGCTCTAGCTATGCTTTCACACACACACACACACACACACACACACACACACACACACACACTAACGGAAAATTGTCTGAATAACGGATTACATTTTTGAAAAAATAACTAAATGGCGGACCTAACGCATTAGATTACTCGTTACATCAAAAAAGTAATCCAAGTACTCTAACATGTTACTTTGCGTTACACCCAACACTGCTAAAGCCCTAACTGTTCTGCTGAATTCTACTGTTTTAAGCACATTATTTACACTGACATCACACCTCTGTTATATTCTCGAATTTACTTTTTCATACACTGTACATTATCGTTTCTATAGTAACAACCCTCTATTCTACAGTCTATTCTAATACTATTCGACAGTACATATGATTAACAGATTATGTGTTAGGTGATATGGAGAGGGTTTTTTATTTAATAAATAAAACTTCACAACTGCTGACAAAAGGGTGCACTGTGACCTCGTACCTACAGGGTCGAGGGGTCGATTCCCGCCTCGGGGTCTGTGTGCATGGAGTTTGCATGTTCTACCCGTGCTTGGTGGGTTTCCTCCGGGTACTCCGGTTCCATCCCACAGTCTAAAGACATGCAGATTAGGCTAATTGCCGTTTCCGAATTGCCCACAGTGTGTGAGAGTGTGTGTGCTTGTGTGCCCTGTGATGGACTGGCACCCGGTCCAGGGTGTACCCCACTCGAATAAACGTCTGACAAACTGGTGTTACAAACGAGGAGTAGTGTTACTGGAAAACTGTATTGTTTTTTTTCTTCCATGTGGGAACTGCTAGCTAAACTAGATACTTAGCATTAGCATTACTCAGCAATTTGATATTGAACAAATCATAGAGCATGGACTGAATTCATGAGGATTGTAAAAAAATAAATAAATAAATAAAAAACTGCTTCTAATATTAAGAACAATCCCAAAACTCAAACACTCTCGCTCTTTCTCTATAGAGCTTATCCTGTACAGGGTCGCGGGAGGTCTGGGATCCGACCCAATGGAACTCGCAGCACAAAGGCTGGGTACGCTTAAGGGCAATTTGGAAACACCTATTACCCTAATCTGCATGTCTAATCTGCAGGACTTTAGACCCACCAACCACGTGCAAACTCTACACACACACAAACCTGAATCCGGGAGTCAAACCCTCGACCTTGGGGGTTCGAGGCCTCCATGCTAACCACTACGGCAATCCCTTAACACTCAGCAAAAATAAACATGATTCTAATTAGATTCTAGAACCATAGTAGGAACTCTAACTCAGAATAATGTTGGCATTGTGAAAACATTGTGACATTACAAAAAAAAAAAAAAAGTTCTAGGAAAAGTTTTTCCTCTAAACTAAATTTTGTATTTTTAAAAATAGACTTGTGTGTACAGTGCGCCGCAGGCCGATCCACGTGTCCTCCTTATTCTGCTGCAGCACCGCTGAGATGAAGGCCTGGTCGTAGCTCATGTCTACGCTGGCCAGGTTTGCTCCCTCCTTCTTACACGCGGCCAGCGCCTCCTCCCACGGCTTCGGCTCCGACACCAGCTTATAGCAGTTCTTATACCAAGAGATGTAGTCCGAGCGACACTGGCTGCTCGTGGGAGGAGCTGGAAGATCGCTCGCTGTAGACCACAAATATGGGCGGGTCAAAAACAACAAACACAAGAGTAATTAAAATGAAAAAAAAAAGAAAACGAATGAAATAAATACTGACATTTTTTCCTGTAGCACACCCAACTCCTTTCCTCGTCACATTTCTCATCGTTCCAGCGACCCGTCACTACGTGGTTATGAGTCATGGACACGCAGTGCTCCTAAAAAACAACCCATAGGTCAAAGGTCAACTTTTACACCTTTAACACTCTAATACACAACATTCTAGTAAAAATGATGGTTTAACTGTTTTATTTAATGTTGCAATGTTAAAATATATAATTAGCAAATAAGCTAGAGGCTAAAAAATATAAATTTCTTACATTTGTTCTACTGGACACAGTTTATGGTAAAGTGAAACTCTTGTACATACTGTATGTTCTAATGTTTTTTTCTATTTGCTATTTTACACTAAAAATAGTTTATACTGTTCAAATATACATATGTTACCTACAGTAGGTATTTGTTTCAAAAGCTTTATGTTGTGAAAAAAGTGAGATTAGGAAACTTGTGTTTCTTATTCCGTAATTTGCTATTTTGTAAAGATATTTAGTTTTGTTCATTTATTTTATTTCATTTATCTTATTATTTGGAAAAGTTAAATTTTGTAAAAAAAAATTTATAATTTTGTCTGGTTGCTTACATAATTTAAAAACAAATAAATAAATCTGACATTATAATGAAAGCGTTACTCAGTACTCGTGTAGTCTTTTCACCAAATACTTCTTACTTGAGTAAAATTATTTTGAAGTACAGCTACTCTTGAGTTGTAATTGTACTTGAGTACAAATTTTTGGCTACTCAACCCACCTCTGACTATAACACGCCTGCGACACGCTGATGAACGTGATTCAAAGGTCGTCCTTTTTAGTGTGTGACTGTTTCCGCACTTTTCTATCTAACGTGACATTGTGTACAATTTCTTCCTTGCTGGTGATAACGTGAGTGATAATGTAACCGCAGTTCTTCACACCTCGCCATTGTTGTTGTTGGGTTCTTTATCAGCCCAGTTGGTGAACAGGACGGGACTCACGCCGTCGCACCAAGCAAACTTCCCCTCGTATGCTCCATCGGACAGGCCGATCCATGCCGCGTGGTTCACGTCTCTCAGGTAACTAGCCACGAATTCTGGAGAGTGACATGGACACGTGTGAAACGTCATCAAAACGTGAGACAGTTCCACGCTCAAGCGCTGTTAATATAAACATAAGGAATAAAGTTTTCCCAACAAGAAGTCACGTTGCTCTTGAAATAAAGTTGAATGAACAACTCAAACACAACCATGAGGTGCATCTTAGCTCCCAAACTACTCTACTGTAAAGTGGTGTTTGTAATATGTCGGTTGTTGGTTGATTCCAATTTAATATTTTGGTTAAGTTGTTGTTGTGCAGTATTTTTTGTGGTCATCATATGGTCAATGTATGCATGTTTGCTTGCATCAATTGCACCCCCTTGTTCCAAAACAATTTCAAAAACAACCTCAGAACAACATCGTCCCAACGTCCGTAATATTGCCTAATTAACATCACCACAACATTTTTTATGGCGGAAACATTTCTGCTGGGTTGGATATTATAAAAGTCTAGGGCTCGGCAGGTCTTTATTTGGACACTTGCCGTTCTCGTTGATGTCATCGATGGTAGCGAGCTGTCCCTCGTTTTCTCTGCACCAATCTCGTGCGTAGGTCCAGTTCGCTCTTTTCTCATTATGTGTATGTCTCCCTTTGATAAGGAAGCACTTGTTATGGAAAAGCATCCAACCTGAAAACAACAGAAAAAATTTCTGAATACCTGGAACCAAAGACGCGTGAGGTTACGAGAACAGTAACATTTAAGCTTGCAGACCTTTCCACAATGTCACCATACAGTATAAGGAATCAAAAGCGTCTAATGTAGCCATAGCCAGTAATTTTCTGTTGTTGTTGTTGTTGTTGTTGGTGTTAGAGAGAAATAACTTTCAGCTTAAACCACTTTCAGGTCGTCAGTGACCAGAACATTATGAGGCGGCCATCTTGAAAACCAGAACCACTTTAATTTCTTTATTTATTAAAAGCTTCGATCTTATTACATTTTAAATAATTCCTATCTTGACAACACCACGTAAAGAAAATCTTCAAAGCCATGTTTTTACAAAAACTCGTGCACAACCAAACAAAACAACAACAACAAAAAAAAGCTAATGATTCTTGACAGGTACTACATTTGTGGTAAGGGATACATTTTTTTGTTTGTTAGTTTTTTAAATTCATTCAATAAGGGATAATTTCATATCTGGGTTATTACTTTTTCATTCATAGCTCCATGGATGAGAAGAAAATCATAATAAATTAAATAATAAACTTTTTTTGATTGTGAAAAGCTGCTTTGTGACAATGTCAATTGTTAAAAGCGCTATACAAATAAAATTTAATTAAATTCAATTAAAATAATAATAATAATAAAATATTTAAAAAAATAATAATACAATTAAAAATAAAAGAAAGAAATAATGGATGAGATGAAAATAAAAAAATAAATACATAAATAAATACATAAATAACTAATAAATAAAATAAATAATAATTAAATTATAATATATATAGACCAAGGTTTAACCTAAAAATAAAATAATTAAATAATGGATGAGAAGAAAATAAAAATAAAATAAATAATAATTAAATGATATAGACCAAGGTTTAACCTATATATATATAATTTTTATTTTATTTATCTATTTATTATGTATTTATTTTGCAGCAGTGTTTAAACGCGCTGTACTCCACAGTGATGTAACACACCCGAACGCTCTACCTACAGCGCTCGCTTCTCATGCAGAATCCCACCTCCTGCTGCTTTACACACATCGGTCAAGCTGACGGCTGAATGTAAACGGGTTAACTAGTGAACACGGACGAATAGGAGAATAAACACCAAAGCTGCCAGGTAAGTCTTCTGCTAGTGTCACATGAGGGACAATAATCACGCTAGAACAGAAATCCTGTAGGTTAAACCTTGGCCTATGACTTTAGTCTAAGAGACAAACAGAAATGTTTATTTTATCCTGTTTGTACGACTTTGGTTCATTTCCAGACAAACGAAAAACAAGACTGGGTGCACTCTGAAGAATTCGCTTGCCTGATTGGCTGTTTGATGTTTAGACAATTTTTGAGTATAATGTGTCCAAGCAGGTGAACTTTACCCTCGGGGCAGTTCCCGTCCCATTTCGGGGTGGGAGTCGGGGCAGTGTGATCGTCTCCCGGCAGCTTCTTACACACGTAGCCCGAGATCGCCCGGCCGCAGTTCACGTCGTTCCATGTGCCTTAAGCAAGCGAAAGGATAACGTTATTACAAATAACCTTACCTGACACCTGACACTTTACTTTTTGGATTGTGGTCACTGTACCTGGATGTCTCGACATCTGCACACACTGTTCCTCTCCGTCTGCGTTATTAGGCTCTCCACTGGCCCAGAACACGTACGTCATCGGAGACCCGTCTACCCACCTGAGTACAGAAACACAGAGCGATATACACAATATACAGACACGCACCACACGTGGAACACGCTCTAGAGTACAAACAAGTAAAAAACAAAGCAGACGCACAAGTACTCTCCGTTTACGACTCCGAACATCCGCAACCCGATCCATGCAGAATCGATCTGTCCTGTTCCGACCTGCAACAGAGAAAGCTTTCACATCAGCTTAAAGAAAAATTATTATTATT
>JAQMYG010000011.1:25663869-25672505 GCA_030014215.1 Clariallabes teugelsi
ATGTAGAATAAATCAAAGAAACAGGAAGACGGTACATAAAAAAATTGTTTCTGTAACAACATTAGCAGCAACCTTATTTCCCCTCTCATCCATGTCTAATTATCTACCTTGAGGATGGGTGTGATATTCATTTGGGGGGTGTCTGGAATATCAGAGACAGAATGCTACTCATCTCTCTGTCTTGTCTCAAAAAAAAGGGACATTCTCAAAAGAAGTTGTTTTAAAAAGTTGTATATTTTTACAACAGGATGCTGGAAATTAGCCGCTTCCTCCTGACAGGACTGGTTTAACTGACTCAGGTTTGTAGCCCCCCCTTGCCTGTACATGTTTCTGTTCTGACCACAAATTTCCTATTGGGTTGAGGTCTGGGCCACTCCATTACCCCGACCTTATTTGCCACAAATATGGACGTATACTTTGGGTCATTGTCCATTTGTAAGAGCCATATCTGACCAAGCTTTAACTTCCTGGCTGATGTCTTGAAATGTTGCTTCAACATACCCACATATTCTTCCCTTTTCATGACGCCATCTAGTTTGTGAATTGTACCAGTCCCTCCTGAACCAAAGCACTTCCACAACATGATGCTACCAGCACCATGCTTCAGAGTTGGGATGCAACTGTTTGCAAGCCTCCTTTTTCCTCCAGGCATAACGACGGCTTTCAATTTTTGTTTTATCAGACAAGAGGACTTTTCTCCAAAATGTCAGATCTTTTTCTTTCCCCCTGTGGTTTTGTTTTATATTTTCCCATGATCTCAAACAGGGAGTTTGAGGGTAGGCCTTAAAATACAACCACAGATACACCCTTAATTTACTCAAATGATATCAACAAGCATAAAAAGCCATGATATCATTTTTGGGAATTTTCTAAGTTGTTTAAAGAGACAATCAACTGAGTGTTTATAAACTTCTGACCCACTGGAATTGCGCCATAGTGAATTAAACAATTAAAAAAAAAAAATCTGTTTTAATGATTTTATATACAGTATAATAAGTTTTAAAATATATTTTTGGTGCTAGTTTTATTATTTTTCTTACTAAAAAGACTGACAAGTTGTTTTAAACATGTAGAGAACATTTTATATATAATGTTTATATCTAAATATATATGTATGTATATGTACTCTATATGTCTAAATATGTATATATACTGTATATATCTAAATATATACAGGTATGGATATATAAATGGTATATATAAAAAAATTCTCTACATGTTTGAAAACATCTTTTTATTTAAAAAGTCTTTTTATTTAAAAACTACAAACATTAGATTATTATCCAGTTATATTCCTGGAGCTGAGATTTTACTGAAAATGAAAATAAAAGATCTAAAATTTAATTAAAAGTTAATAATCGTTAAGGAACTTTTTAAAAACTATTTACATTCCGATCATAACAAAACCTCCAGCTGAAAGTTTAAACCCCCCCCAGTCATCTTGATGTTAAAGGAATGTAACACATCAAGATTCCCTTGATTTTCTTTTAGACATCGAACGTGTCATGTTCCCACGTCCCATTTCTAGTTTCGGGTTTATGAGTAACCAAGTTGTTAAACTATTCATTTAATCCCTTTAGCAAACCCTTAAAGAACCACCAGACTAACTCAGGAACTTGCACAAAGGAGCTACAGTGTATGGAGTCACTCCAGAATCGTTACCTTATATAATATTCTATTGTGGTACAACCTGGATTTAACATGGACTGCGTAACAAATGCTAACAATTCATATTAAAATCAGTAAAAAAAAAATCAGTTTTTTAAAGGGTAAAATCTGTTTAATGTTACTCCAATTACAAATTCCAATATTTTAAAAATGTCAAAAACAAATCAACACAGTCATTAGCGTTCGGTGTCGTGTTGGATTTTGGACGACCGCGTGGTTCTCACCACAATCCCATTTCAAAACAACCAGACTGCAACAATTATCAATTAAGCAAGAACATTTGAGCAGCGCGTCAGAAACACGCAGACCAGAGGAACCAGGAGAACAGGATGAAGCCGAGAGCGAAAGCAAAAATTCTTCAGAGGACGAGAGCGAGGTCGCGATGCGGATCACAGATAATGCGAGAGCTGTGATGGAAACCACCGACTGTAACCTGATAAAAGGGAAAAGGAGTGAAAATATGAAGAAAATGAAGAAAAGGCGCTCCAGACAGTAAATAAAAGCTTTAGACGAGGAGACGGCCTTCTGTGCAGAGAACGAGGATATTTAGGGGGAAAAAAATGTATCAAGAATTCAAAACATTTCTAGTTTAGTCTCTGATTAAAACTCATGACATAGCTTGGAATTTAGGTCACATGACCTGTGAATTTCAAATGACTCTTTGTTAAGAGTGACAGCACACCAGATAGGGGCGGGGCACCTGGCGTTTCATTTCATTTGTGTTTATGTAGGAGGCAGAAGTTAATGACGGAATTTTTCAATCACTAAATAAACAATTTAATACCAACATTACAAACGAGCTCGAGCTCTTCAACAGTAAGACTCTTCGTGTAACGCTAGCTTCATTAACTGTAAATTTGGCTCATTTTCACTGAGAAAGACTGATGCGGCGGCACTTTAGTAGTTTGTATTTTCCTCTCTCACTTTTTTCCTCCCACTCTGCTCAAAAAGGACGACTTCAAAAAAAGTTTCTTTTACTGTCACGCCAATCCTGCCGTCTATACCGCCGTGCTTGTGGTTTCGTACCTCGCTAACTAGCGTCACGTATACAGTACCAATGACTGCATTAATTCCATGCTGGATTTCACATTCAAGGCTCTAGAAGCTAGCACCAACACATGACTGTTAGCTCCCCCCCCCCCTTCTGATAAATGCTAATATCCCCGTCACATCCGCGAGACAAACGTCCACTCTGCAAAAATACAGAAACAACCAACAAATTAGCTTAATAAATGATAAAATCGTGATATTTACAGAATCGCAATACAAATCGAATCGTATCGTGATAATATCGTATCGGGTCACCCTCGGTCATTCCCATCTCTACTAAACGTGATAATAAATATTATGATAAACATAGTTTAAGGCCCGAGTTTTCATTTCATGCATCATATTAATGAATTCTCTAACCTTTCTACCTTTCTGCCATAGTTACATAATAGTCAAATTATCAAGAATGATGTATTACAGATGACATTTTAGCCTGTAAGCACCTCCGCGGTTATTCCTTCATCATTTGTCGCAGCCCGAGCTACATGTACAATAACCAACTCGCTCATTTGCTAAAAAAAAAAGTGACCTTTTAAATGCGCTACATAACACAAACCTCAACTATTCCCTCTGTTTCTCTCTCTCTCTCGCCTGATCCTTCCCTCGCTCCATCCCTCACAGGCTCATTTGTTGTACAGATGAATTTTTCAGAACCGCAGCCCTGTGTGTTTCTCTACATTAGCGTGACTGATTGTAGTAAACTATAAATCATGATGTCGCTCGCCTCGTCCTCTCTCCTCTCCTCTCGTCCTGCGTTTTCATGCACGAACGGCGATTTGACCGCACTATGTTTCAGATCCCTGCAGAAATTTGAGCTGATAAATCTCCGTGACACAAAAGAGCAAATATGACCAAAACTTTATTACATTCAGTCGTCTGGCAGAGGATTTTTTTTTTTTTTTTTACAGCGGAAAAATTTTAATGCCTATTCTTTTTGTTTAAACATTGAGGAATAAAGTAATATGCAAATTCATAAAAAAAAAACATTTAAACCAGGTCACATTTTTCTTAATGATTAATGAAATGTTAAGTACTTTTGAGACGACAGCATCATTTATTTGTTTTGAACTCGAGCCAACATGATTTAGGAGAAATAATAGTTTAATAGCTTGTGACCTTTTGAACACAGGAAAAGCTTTCGCACCGACTGAGTCGATTTTATTTTGCTATTAAACTTCACGATACAATATTTGACATCCCATAATAATCTGACGATCATATTTGTACACTAATTATTGGCCATTTGAATGAAGACTTTTTTTTTTTTTTTACCTCTGCACATGAGTTCCTGCAGACTCTCGGCACTCTGGTTCAGGACGGCCCACACTTCCTCCTCCTGCAGCGGACCTCCTCGAACCTGCAGAGCCTCGGCCAGAGACACGTGCATGGTGCCTGCCGAGAGACAACACACACACACACACGACTGTTATATCATGAGACTCTCACAAGCGTTCAGGAGTTCAGAACGATTTAACTGTTTCTAACGAAAAACTTTTATCTTCTGGTGTCTACTTGACCAGACCTGGTGCTGATCCGACACCACAGGAGCGATACCGGTCCAAAGAAAAATTAACACTGGATCAGACAGAACAAATATGTTCTTAGAGGAAAGTCAGAGTGATATCATATTAGATCATACTCAAAGTTTGAGTATCTACTATATACACTACAGTACGTCTACGATAGACAGGTAAACCCTGGATTGCGAGCAAAATTAATTCCGGAAGCGTGCTTGTATATCAAAACACTCGTATATCAAAGTGAATTTTTCCCCACATAAGAAACTCAGACAATTCGTTCAACAACCCAAAAATATTAATATAAAAATAATTAATACAAAATAGAAAGTAAAAATAAAACAACTTAACCTGCACTTTACCTTTGAAAAGAATCCCGACAGAGTAACGTTTCCGTTAGTGTGTGCGTGTGTGTGCGCGAGAGAGAGTGTGTGTGAAGGAGAGAAGAGAGGGATAATGGGTAGGACGACTTTCACACACAAACACACACGCACACTAATGGAAACACTGCTCAAGACCTGCTCGTTTATCAAGTTAAAATTTATTTAAACATTTTGCTCGTCTTCTAAAACGCTTGCAGGCCGAGTTAGTCGCAATCCAACGTATATATAGTATATATACTGTACATCTACTATACACTATATAATATATACTATTAAGGTACTGGAAAAGAAATTCTGACATATATTGCTGGTATCTGTTCCTTTTTTATTTATTTATTTATATTTATTTCACAGAGATAACACCAATCTAATAATCAGTATTGCTTTCAGGGTGATACCGGGCAAAACATAGAAGCAGGTAATGTTAAAAAATTCTAAACTTTAAATAAATAAATTAAAAAAGCAAAAGGGTAAAAAAATCCAGTAAAAAAGTCTTGTAATAAACAGCAAAGATTTCAAGAAAAGAAATGCAGTTTTGCTTTCTAAGAAATGCGCTTAGAAAGCTCGACCAATCAGCTCTCTCTGCAGTCAGCTCCGGCATCACCTGGTCTTCAAACTCACCATCTGATGATAGGGGGAGCACTTTACCGCTGCTCCACTCAGTGGCCTGAATCTTATAATCTTTTAAAGAACATATAAATATTTTGTGGGAATCGGTATCAACTTGAGGTTTCTACATCAGTGTAATATAAAATGCCATCATTCCATTTCTATTTACCGATTATCATTATTACATTTAATTTGTATAGTCACTTTCGACAAGTTTAAGAGCACATGCATGAAGAATGACGTCATGGTCCCAGGAAGAATCATTTTTTCATTTTACCCAAGTAAGAACTAATTCTCAAAAATCATAAGACAAAAATTAATACAAAAAAAAAAAAAAAGAGGACAAAACTTGACAAGCATCTCTGCTCTATTTTCCACGCTGTTACAAAATCAGACCCAAGTTTGTTTGTTTGTGTTCTTGCCCGCATGCCAGTTCCAATGTCATCATAAGATTAAAGGTCTTGTACTTTACCACTTCTTTAACAAGTTAATACAGGTCTCAGAGCTCCTGCAAAGTGTGTGTTTGTGTGTTAATGCTCCAGCTGAAATTCACCATCAGATAATGCATTTCTCCACAGCTCAAAAACCCTCTGTTTCACTCCTTCTCCACACACACAGTTTTAGTGTCTATGTAAATGAGCTACCCCTGAGCCACACCCCTCCAGAGAACAGGGAGGAGCTCTTATACGAGGGAGAAAAATATAGTTGGCTTTGTTTAAACCCCATGTGACTGTCTGAATAGGACTTTAAAGGGATCTTTGTATAATAAGGCGGCTTTAATATCAGCTAGCTCTGATTTCGTGCTGTGTGTGTGTTAAGGATGAGTCATTATTTCTGTCCGAGTGGGATTACAGTAGCTACTCGAGCTGGATGACGAGGTGGCCTAAATAATCTTCAACATGGCCTTGAGACTCCCAGCTAAAATGATTTTTAAAGTGGCCTGCACACCATCAGCGTCTTATTTTCCTCTCAGAAAAATCATTTGAAAGAATTCCGCTGATTTATTTGACCTCTCAGCACTTGGCTCGAACAGTTTCCTAAAACACACAGATCTGCTCTACAAAGCTGATGGTTCCAGCTTCACCGCCAGACACAAAAAGAAAAAAGAAAAAAAAAAAGATCCGGCCGATGCAGCAGCAAAGACAAGGAAAAAAACATTAAATACCACTGGACATCCCGAAGTGATGGGTTCAGAAAGTGCTAGGTTTAAAGAGATTACATCCAACCGAGCGGAAAATACGGCTTCCTCCATCAACTGAGAATACGTGAGGCCCAATGAGCTTAACCAGCTACTGAGCTTTACTTTATTTTAAAATGTCTCTATACATATTTCATAGATTTTTTACTAGATATAGATATTATTTGTAAATAATGGTCACTTTGTTGCTTGTTGGCAGAAATACGAGAAAAATTGATTCAGTGACGTATTGTGGTTTTTTTTGTGTGGCACTTCATGTATCGCCACACTGATTCCAAAATCAATTTGTTTAAATGAACTTTAAATTTGCATATGTTTGCATTTGACCTGGTGAAATAGTGCAGTTCCTCTATAAACCTACAGGTGGCGCACTCTAAACTATTCACACATGGGCAGGCAGCAGAGATAAAAATGTTTTAAAAAAATACTAATTATTATTATTATAAATAAATAATTTCATCAACCAAAAAAAAACTATTATATTTATAAATTTTTTTTAAACATAATTACAGAATCGCAATACATATCAAATCAGCACCTGGGTATCGTAATAATATTGTACCGGATGGTCCCTGGTTATTCTCATCCCTGCTTGCTAGCATGAAAAGCTTTAGCTGAGCTAGCGCACACATCATCATGTGACTGTACTTAGATGAACATCAGATTCACACTTTAGCGACTTTCAAAAAAATAATAGATTATACACATCTGCATTAGAGATGGTAAACTGTTGCAGTTCCTCTATGATCCAACAGGTGGTGCTCTAAGCTATTCAAACATTAGCAGCCAGCAAAGCATCTTGTGTAGCAGGAGCAGATTACTGGATAAGTTTTGAATTTTAACAAAATCTGGGGGGAAAAAAAGAAAAATAAGAAATCAAGATATATATAAAGTTGCAATACTTCTTACAAAATCGCAAAACAGATCGAATCAGGACCTCGGTATCATGATATCATATTAATACATATGTCATACACCTATGACATCATCACACTCGTCCAAACACTGACACAAGACACAGAAACGAGGTCTGAGCGACATCACGTAACCATAGTCCTTGAACAGCCAGTATGAAAACGCCAGCGCATTCTTCGCGTGTGTTAATTCTTCACGTAAGGGTTAAAATGTCGGCACTCGCTGCGCTCCTTGAATACCGAGCAAAATATTTTTTTCCCAGAGCGAAAGTGTGTGAAGAGTGTCAAGGTCATCAGTTTTATTAGTTTCACCCAGGACACAATAAGACGCTATAAGGAATGAATATTAGCTACGACCGTGTGTGTGTGTGTGTGTGTGTGTGTGTGTGTGTGTGTGTGTGTGTGTGTGTGTGTGTCTCTTTAGCGCTCGCTTTCTTTTGGTAATGTTCAGGACTTTTCTGTAACTGTTTCAAGGTTATTTTAACAGTGAAGGGATTATACCATTTTATTCCTCTCTGGAATGAACTGAAATACACTCATAACTGAAATTAAAACTCATTCCAAAACACCATGAAAAAAATTTAGAATAAATAAAAGAATTGTCCTTCAGAAAACCTGCTCAACATTAAAAAAACAAAAAAAACAAAAAAAAAAAACATGCTTTCACGTTCTCAATCAGGAACTCCGACAAGTAGAGCAAATAAATAGATAATTATCGAGATGAAATACAGCGCAAGCTATGCTAATCACTGCTGTTGCTTTTCCTGCTCGTGGGCGTGGCTACAATCATAGCTGTATACAGCTTCTAAAGCTAACTAGTTAAAAATAAACATTGCTATAATTAATATATAAATGTATAAATTGATGGACTGACATCTTCATACAGGTTTTACGCGTTTTTTAAAGAAAAAGAATACATCAACAAAGCTAGCTAGCTGTACTAGCTACATGCAACCACCAGAGGCATCAGTGAGCTCTGCATCCGCTTTACATGCTTTATATTACTAAAAGAAACGTACGTGCACGTGTTTTAAACATCAGAATAGGATGAAACCAATATATATACAGTGGAACCTCGGATTACGAGTAACGCGGTTTGCGAGTGTTCCACAAGACGAGCAAAGATTTTTAATCAATTCTGACTTGGAAAACGAGCAAGTCTTGGTTTACGAGCACCGAGCATCATGTATCACGCATGCGCTTCTTGTTTTGACGCCGATCGTCACGTGATCACAACTGAGCCAACGGTTTTTCTCTCTCTTGTGCTGCGGAATTGTGGGTAATCGTCTCCCCTGCT
>JAQMYG010000011.1:25679154-25692718 GCA_030014215.1 Clariallabes teugelsi
AACGTTATGGGGCAATAAAATGAAGTCAGCTGACGACCTGAATGTACTGAATCACCAGATTATCACATCTATGGAGGTTTCACTCCATACTCCAGGACTCAGAAAAAAGTCCTGTCCTGAATCATTTTGATACATGAACTGGACGTTGTGTGCTGGAATCGAAGCTGAAGGTGCCTGAATAAAATCTAAGAGTGTGTGATTTTTAAAAAAATTTTATGCAGGGAGTTATATATTTATATATTAAAAACATTGTTTAAAAAATATTTAGTTCTAAAATCAACATCAAAAGACCATAAAAATCTCTCTAAAATTGTAAAAATAAGGGTTAGGGTTAGGGTTACAAATAATTGTAAATAAATAAAATAAATAAAATATTTCAACAGTCATGTTAGACTGTTAATAATTTTGTTGTTTTAAATTAAACTGAAAATATTTTATAAATATCACAACGTCCACAACGTATCATGACACGATACCAATGCAATATCCTCATGTTGCTCGGCTCCAAGTCCCCGTAAACCACTGAAACGCTGAACATGATAACTTAAAAGCATCTTTGCCCAAGACCTCTCTTTAAGAAGCTTAAAAACGATGAAAGTCTGTGGATTAGAAATAATCTTATCACATTGGATGCTAAGGAGACAGTACTGTGAACAAGAGGATGAAAAAGTGTATGCGTGCGAGTGTGTGTGTGAGCACTTAACATTTTTACATCCAGTCGATTTGCCTTTCAGATTCAGTGCAGGAGATGACGTTCAGAGACACGCCAAAACACGAAAGAGTGCATTTGTCATCGTAATGTGATCCGTATACTTATATACACACACCCACACACACACTAGAGATAAATATATATAATGGATTAGTGCTTGAACTTGACTTACTATTGGCCAAAAAGTTAAAAGTTACATATCACAGGTATCAGAATGGTTTAAAAAAAAAAAGCACAGACATTTTAGTAACAATACAGTTACAGTTACGATGCTCTAATCACAGCCACACTATTTCGAGTGTATATCGTCTAATCAACTCCCAGAATAACCTCCAGCAGCACAATATTCATTACTTGACAATTTTGCACTAATTATTTTAATCCTTGCTGCTACTTACGGAACGTTTACTGTTTCTCCTCCCACTACCTCAACGCATCACCTCAACACCACAGAGTATTGTACAGTAATGTCATGTTTGTCCCACTGTCACTTTGTCGCTCTTGTTTGCACAATTGCATGTGCACTTTATGTTTTCTCTTCTGTATAAAAACCTAACCAGTTCCCAATTAGCCAGCTAATTAGGTCTCCAAGTTAGCTAGTTATTCTTTTGTTAATTTATGCTGTCATGTCAATCTGTCTTGTCTCAGCTAGCCAGCTAATTAGGCTTCTTAAACGTTGTTTAATTTCAATATGTACTAACTGTATATGGTTGAAGTGACAAAGTCTACTTGACTTGACACTTTATGCGACGGGACATGTTCCTGAGAACCTGAGGACGCAGTCCTGACGGACATCGCTAGCAATAATACACGACTGGACCACTTTAGGTGTAGACATTTATACATAAATGCACCTGATATTCTGTGGCTAAACCTAAATCATACATTTACATTTTTTTTTTACCCATTTATTTACAGTATTTACTGATTTTGCCATATTATGGGGTGAAAATAATTTCACGTACTAAATAATGTGCCAATGGACAAAACGCCAATTTTGCCAATATGTATATACATTTCCTTTACATATTTCACATTATTTCAACATGTGATTTCACAAATTCACATGAAATTAGATATTATATAAATCACATCTAACAGCCTAGTTGACTTGATAATATTTAGTCTCATTTTTATGTTAAAATACCTTTTTAAAAGCACCATTTTTCATAAAAGTAACCAAAACCCTACAAAAAGTAGATTTTACACACCACCTTAATTCAATTACATTTGTAAAAGTCTTTTAACAATGTACATTTGTGAAAATGTAACTTTACATGACCTGGAATTCCGCTTATAAATTAATGAATGTAAGCTATATACAGTACTGTCCAAAAGTATTGACCCCTTCATTTCTTCCAAAGAGCCAGGCGTTGTTATATTTTAATGTAGTCTTGAAGAATAGTCCTCCAGGCATCCTGAAGGACTTTTTTGTCTTTAATTCCTGTCCAGTCCCAGTTTTTTGTTCGTTAAGCCACACAGTGACCTATTAATCATTCATGCATGAACAAAAATTCTAACTTTAGGCATGAACCAGTGAGAAACAGGTGCAGATGATCAGGCCGGTGATTAGTTATACTGCTGATGCTGAATGCTGGAACAGACGAGAGGGGAAATAAGGCTGCTACTGAGGTTGGAATATAAACAACAAATTTTTTAATTGGATCTTTAGATCACTTTAACGGGTAAAATATTTGATCCCATTTCTTAAATTTAATCAACACTACTCACTGCTTATTGTGAACCAGCCTTAAATTTGAAACTATACGCCAGAGGTTAACTTCTCTAAGCAAAGCCTGTCAGTATAGTTCATATGGACAGATCAGCACCATCCAGTTAGTTGATCAGTGCTTTAAAAAGGCAAGCTTATAATTTATCTTTTTTTTTTTGAAACATGGTGGTGGGAGTGTTTGGGATTACAAATATAGCCTGAATAGCAACATAAAGTGCAATAATGCTTCATTGTTTCGCTGTACAATATATAAATTTCACAGTTTTTAACATTTGATTAAAAATTTAAAATGATTAAAATCATTTGGTGGTGTTTTTCAGTCTGAGAAACAACACACACACACAAATACACAGAGAGAGAGAAACACAACACAGACATGTGCCATACAACTATAAATGGATAGATTGTATCCTATGCATGATGGAACTGATAGTGTTTCAACAGTGCTATAGAGCTGCTTTTAAGTAAAAAAAAAAAATTTTGTGAAAACACAGTTAATGATAGTTTTGGGGATTACACAAGCTACACTGGCGCTTACCATGGTCATTAAACTGTGCGAAATAGTTTTGGTCACATTTTGTTAAGTAACCTTGACTTTGACGAAGGATAAGGAACTGTACAAGTTGCATAAAGCTCAAAATGTAATGTCTATGCACAACAAATAAATGCACAAGAAAAGCTTGAATAAATACACATAAGTACAAACAGGCTTGTTTATCCTCCAACCTGTTAAGTTCTTTAAAGAAAAAGAACCACGATAAGTTTTAAAATCACTTGATCAAAGAGAGCCACAACTTTCAAACATTCAAAATAAGCGTTAGTATAAACATTCACATCAAAGAATCGAACACGCGCAACTGCAACAATGTAACTACTGGCGCTGGGAGATACATTCTTCTGATCAGGAAAACACTTGATGTTGGCTGGGTTTGTTTTTTTTTTTTTTCAGCTTAACAAACACAGCTCCAGAACCACTAACACACACACACACACACACACACACACACTGGTACCTACAGTAATATTAAACACCTGAATTTCCAAACAATTGGCAGAAAGAACCCAAAGCTCTGATCTGACGTCACATGAGGAACTTTTCCCCCTCCATACACTTATAGTATTTCCCAGATGTCCAGAGTAAAACTAAACTCACCTGTACGGTGTGAAAGGCCAGGTACAGGTTAGACTGTGGTGAGGTTCAGCATCACCTCCTCCACACTCCGCAGAAATGAAGAGCTGCTGCTTCTCCTTCTCAACTCCAACAGGTTGATGATCCAAGCGCACATCCGAGCCCCAAATCCTCCGGGTTACCTCCAAAAGAAAACCCTCTCCTCCTTCTTCACACACTTCTTTTAATCCTCCCAGTCGTCTCCCTGGGCTTTTTAATCCAGCTTTAATCACTCAGAAAGAGAGAAAGACGGAAAGAAAAGAGAGAGAGAGAGAGAGCACTGCGTCTGCGCTTCTTCTCCAAACTAGTAAGCCATTGCAGCTGAGAGGGATTGGCTTGCACGGGGTTGCCAGATCCTTGGAATTTACAAACATACACTTCTCGGAGTTGCCAGATCCCCTGGTTTCGGGCATTCTTTAGACTCGAGGTTGCCAGATTGGTTGTATTCTAGTCGGATTAGGCAACAACCTTCCTCACTGGAAATGCACCACATGGACAAAAGTATTTGTCCAAACCTGTATGGAGTCTTTTCTTGGAAGGCTTACTTTAGGAGATTTATCCTGAATAACTTATACAATTAACATCTCATACACTTCTATTTCAATTCTACTTTATTAGCAACTTTGTATGTATTGTACATTTTTGCAGCTTAAAGTTTCCTGTATTAGTATCATTTTATTTATCTATTTAAATGCTCTATTTTTTTTTATTTTTTATACTCGCATAATTAATTGTACTCGCTGGTGCAATTCATTCTCGCAAACAAACCCTTATACGAGGGCGGGTCACCTGTCATACTGTGTATGGCTGTGTACTGCAGGTGACAAATCAAATTTGAATTTGAATTTAAGGCCGTGTACAGGATGTTGGGGTGTTTCTGTGGGAATTCGTGTCCATTCATTCTGTAGAGCGTTTATGAGGTCAGGCACTGATGTTGGATGAGAAGGTCTGGCTCGAAATCTCCGTTCCAGTTCATCCCAAAGGTGCTCGATGGGGTTGAGGTACGAAAGGGCTCTGTGTTCGGGCCGGTCAAGTTCTTCCACACCGAACTCATCAAACCATGTCTTTATAGTCCTTGCTTTGTGTACTGGGGCTCAGTCATGTTGGAATAGAAAAGGGCCTTCACCAAAATGATGTCACAAAGTTTAATGAAGTTTCCAAGACGGTATGCTGAAGCATTAAGATTGTCCTTCACTGGGGATAAGGGGCCTGATTGAAATTCAATAATTAAAAGTTAAAATAATTTTTATTTGTTATAGTTATTTATCATATTTTGGTTGCTATAGTTACTACACTATCCGCACTATAACAAATGACTATGGCGGCTCTCTTTGTGATGAGAAACTACCATTTTATTTGAACACATATTCAACTTACTACATTGTAACATTTTCAGACATTTTTGTTCAGTTCTTCCTCATACACCTGTAAGTTATGCTACATTCCTTATGCTAGTTCTTAGCATGAGTTTTAAATGATGACACAAACCTAGCGAGCACCTTCGCAACGCCCCTTGATTTTTGTAGAATGTGTGTTTGCAAAAGTTTTTTGGAGCAAAACAAACAAGGAATCTGTTTAACTTGCACTACAAAAATATTGTTCAAATTGGTTAAACTATACAGTATAAGTAAAAATTTTAAAGATGGCGTCTGTGTGATACGAAATGTCCTCCTAAAACTTTTTCTTCCCCTGGACACGACCTCGACACTAGATAAATGACTAGATAGTTGCATTAATCGTTAATCTGTAATATTTTGTGCATCATGTCTGTGATGTTTGATTTATTTTATGCAGACGAGTCACACCGTCTTCTCGACTGGGACTGGGAGCACCTCGGTCAAGTGCTCTCAGACCCCAACGTGATCCCACAAGGAAAGATCACCTGACTACAGAACCTCAGTGAGATGCAGAACATACCAAGGTTCATTCTATACATAATAAACACTGGATATGTGAATGCATTAAGGGTACGTATTAAGTTTTCTTTTTTTATGTTTGGAAATTTTTGCCTGACTTTATTTCCTAATTTTTTTAAAAGACAAAAGAAGATGTAAAAAAAAAAAATGGAAATGCATGTTTTTAAAAAAGTAAAGTTTGGACAGCATAATAATACAGTGCACATCATTCTGAAAAGAAAAAAATGGGGGGGGAAGTGTCTACTTTAAATACATCAAAAGAGATTAAAGAATGAGGGTAAAACTTCCAATCTGGCATCCCATGGTGCACCTCGTGGCTGGGAGGAGATGAGGAGTAATGAGACACCTCCCTGCCATGGACTACTGGGTGTTTGCTGTAACCCAGGATCACAGAGCATAGTTACAAAAAAATACATTATAATAAAAGTAACAGGATAACATAAGTATTATGTCTAATGTATACAGTATAATGTATTCTCAACTAATGGCATTGCGGATAAATGGCTTTAACAAACTTTAATTGCTTAGTTAATTAATAAACAGTTAAAGTAAATGTTAATTATGAGTCAAGCATCTCTAATGTATTTATTTATTTATTTATTTACTACTACTACTACTACTACTACTACTAATAATAATAATAATATAGCCCACAAATCATCATAACAACATTCCATGTGTTTCTATAGCAACCTTATAACCCGCCCAAGTCGACCAATTAGAGCACAGAGACATTGTGACATCTTGAACCTCATTATACTAAAGGACAAGAAAAGACATAAATGAATCAATAATTATTATACAGTGTTAATACTCAGGAACATTTAAATATGACAATAAATAAATAATAATAATAATAATAATGAATACAAAATAAGAAATAAATAATTAGTAAATATAGAAATACGCGAGGGTTATTCATGCTGTTTATATATTAGCTAAGCCTTCTTTAAGAATGTCCTTAATATCCTAATCATTTTCTTTATATATCAGACATTGTCATAATGTTTTTGAATGTATTACATCTCTATAAACATTGTGTACTTATTTCACCTCTCGCCCCACAACACAAACACCACACGAGCGGCGTCTCTATAGAAACCGTCTGTCCGTCGGGAGGGAAACACAACGAGGAGGTGTTGAAGTGTCGTGTCCACTGGGGCTTTTTTGTCTTACTTTGTCTTCTCCTGTTTCAAAAACACAAACTCATTCACCCTTAACTACACACACACACATGTAGAAAGTGTTTGCACAGCAAAGTATCAATTAACACCTACGGCGTGTTAAGAACGGTGGATTAATTAGGCTTTAGTCTTGAACTAGCATGTGTACTGTTTAACACATTTAGAAGGACAATTGAAAGTGGGTGTGTGACTGCGGCCGTGTAATAGACGACCGTGACGTCGTTGAAGAACTGGATGAGGTTTCTGGAGTTTCTGGGTGGGACCGACTTCCTGGTAATGTATTTAACACTCGCTGGTGAAGGAAAATAAATAAATACTGAGGTGTTGTGATGAAGCCGAGTTACTGTTATCACATCAACGTGGATTATTTTCCTGAAACAGGAACATCCTGGAGTGCTTTATTCCTCGTATACCAGAGCGATGTGCCAACTCACACATTCCTATCTATTTATATTTACATTACATATAATGTAACGAGTTAGTTCCTGTTATCACTTACATCACATTTTAACACTCGTACCAAAACCAGCCTCTCTTTAGGTTCTTAGAACTGGGAGTCACAGATCAGGGAAGGCTGATTTTCAGGAAGTCTGAACTGGAATGTCAGCTTTAAAGGACAGGGACATTGAGGGAGAGTGAGATCTATAGGTGGCGGTGATGCAACATACAGAAGTCCAACCAAAGGCATTGAGCGTTCCTGAGAGGGATCAAGTAGAGACAACAGTCCAGCAAGACAAGAGAAGATCTGGGAAGGAAGCATTTGATGTTTTTTATATTTGGAAGATGAGTGAGACCTACGGTTGGCGGCAATGTAACCTACTGGATTCCATCCGCCGTCAAACAACACAGAAGAAGAAGAGGAAGCCTCTCTTTATTTTGCTTTCTTGAGGTTAATAAGTCAAAGTGTAGCTTTTCATGTTAATATGTAAACTCAGGTCGACGAAGTGGACAGCAATGTGGCCTCGCACCTCCAGGGTCGAGGGTTCGAGTCCTGACTTCTTGTCCATGTGTGTGGGGTTTTGGATGTTCTCCTCATCCTTGGTGGGGTTCCTCAAACCAATGACATGTATTGGGGATTCCAAATTGCACATAGTGTGCGAATGTGTGTGTGTGTGTGCTTGTGTATCCAGGATGGACCCTGACTTGTGCACCAAGTCTCCCAGGCTCCTCATAGGCTCCTGGCCTCCCACGACTCTGTACAGGATAAGTGCTATAGAGAATATATGAGAGAGAGAGAGAGAAGTTGTCAAGTCAAGTAGTCAAGTCGGCTTTTATTGTCACTTCAACCATATACAGTTAGTACAGAGTGAAACGAAACAACGTTCCTCCAGGACCGAGGTGCTACACACAACATAAATTAACAACATAATTAACAGAAATGAACTGAGACAAGACAGATTGACATTTTAAGTTAACAAGAGAGAGAGAGAGATTAAAAAGTTTAAAAAAGCACTGACACTGGAGACTCCTTACAGAAAACTTATGAAGATATGAATCATACGTCGCCGTTACACCTGTTTTTGGTTTGTTTATTGTTAAAGTCACAGTTACTATAAAAATTAGAATGAATAAAATCCTGTGATTCGCAGTTGTTAAGTAACTCAGCCTTGCGGCTGCACTCGATTGCACAAAGCAGAAAATTCCTTCACGTTTTTCTTCTTGCTAATTTTATCACAACTCTGGAGCAGATCCACTACGTATTCACACTCACGCTCCCTCCTTCTCTCGTCTCTCTGCTCAGTTGCCAAAGACGTCCTCAGGAATGAGACGTAGGCATTCAACCTCCGAATTCCTTGGCCCCTGTCTCACACGACCCCTCCCCCACTTGCAAACCCCTCAACCCCCCCACCCCCGTTCACCTTTGAACCAGCGTCCTCAGTAACGTACACTTTCACCGACATCACTTTCTTGTTCAAAGAGGAGGCATGTTTTCTCAAGTGTCAGCCCACACTCAGGTTTTTCTGCATGCTTGTCAAGGTCACGCATTCGAAACGCCTTAATACATCACACTTTCAGAGACATGGTGCGCTTTAGCAATAAGAACTAACGAGAAGTAGATAAAAAAATAATAAATAACCAGGCAGCTGATTACACAATGTTTCCACAGATACAGATACGTGTGCGGCATTAAGATTTCTCAGGAAATGTAGTTCCAGAGATGTAGTTGGCACGGAGTGGATGACTAAAAGAGGAAAAATGCCGTTTCTGGCCACAAATAGCAGGGTAGGCAGGATTTTAAACATCGCACTCTGGAGCAGGACCCGGAGCCGAGTCGAACGCGGCCTATTTTAAACCCGACCGCAGAAAGACAGAGAGGAAAGAAAAAGATGGCGAAGGAAAGGCAGCAACATTTTTGTGATTATGGACCAAGATTTTGATCAGAAAAACACTGCTGTTGCTCACAAAATTTATAAAGGTGTTCAACTGATCAACTTCAGAATTTCTGTGCCTTTTAACTAAACCTTCTTTGCATTAATAATCATTTGATTCCCTGTTTTAATTTCTTTGCTTTTGCCAGATTTGAATAATCAATGTCAAATATTTTGTTCTTACTAAAACACATTTTCACATACAGTATGCCTCTAATTTTAAACATCTTATTAGAAAACTTCTTTTGTCTACATTTACACCATCCATCCATCCATCCATCCATCCATCTAGGAGCCTCTGTAGTCCATCTAGTGACCGTGGTGGCCAGTGGTTACCATCGTATTATATAACCATTGGAGGGCCTCCAGTCAACATTTACGCTCTACAGGCAACTTGAGAACACCAATCAGCCTAATCTGCATGTCTTTGGACTGTAGGAGGAAACCGGAGGACCTGAAGGAAACCCACCAAGCATGGGGAGAACATACAAACTCCATGCACACAGACCTTGAGGTGGGAATCGAACCCCCAACTCTGGAGATGCGAGGCGACAGTAATCCATCATACCGCCACATTTACTGTACAAAATGCAATATTATCATAACACAGTACAGCACAGAACACTATAGTACTGTATATTGGAATATACTACCTTAATTCTGCCCAAGGCTGATTCTCAATCAGAAGAACATGGACTGTTTTTCAATCTAATGCTGGACTGTTTTAGAGATAAATAGCTAGGAATCTTAAAATTAAATTTCTCCCATCACATAAGAAGAAAACAATAACAGAGTCCCGACCTGGTTGACCTGGACAGTCTAAAAGACGTCTTCGTGCTGTTTGTGAGTCATTGCGCTTGAAAGTCAACAAAGTATTAAGAGTGAATTACAAACTAAATCTTAGTCACTCGAAATTAGTCACTGTGTACATTTCATCATAATGGGAGTCAATAGTAAATTAAACAAGAGATAGTGTCATAATTTAAGACATTTAAAAACAAATAATGATTCAAAAGAAGATTTAAATGGAGATTTGAGTGCGTGACTAAATCTGGTTTAGGGCACCGTGCTGTACAGTATAGTATAGTATAGTATAGTATAGTATAGCATAGTATAGTATGGTGTAGTATAGTATAGTACAGTACAGTACAGTACAGTACAGTATAGTATAGTACAATATGGTGTAGTATAGTACAGTACAGTACAGTACAGTATAGTATAGTATGGTGTAGTATAGTATAGTACAGTACAGTATAGTATAGTATAGTACAGTATGGTGTAGTATAGTACAGTATGGTGTAGTATAGTATAGTATAGTATAGTATAGTATAGTATAGTATAGTATAGTATAGTGTAGTATAGTTCAGTTTAGCATAGTATATACTACAGTACTGCATAGTATAGTATAGGAAAGTATAATCAAGTGCAGTTTAGTTTGGTGTAATTTAGTATAGTATACAACAGCTATTTCCGACTGAGATGTCTAGATCAGTCCAGCAAGTTTTGTAGAATAAATGACTTCATACTAAATATTGATTGTTGTATAGCAATTTCCTTGTGAAAAATAAATGATTCTTTTCATCGTGATTGTCATTATTTCAAACATTTGAAAAAGTTTGAAAATTTCACTTTTGTCCCAATAGTTTTGGCCAAGACTGTAAGAGTTTAGTAAGCAATAGCATGTTGTGATTATAATATATAGTGTAGTATTACATGGTATAATATCTACATACTGTGTATGAATAATATTTATTAGAGTATATAGATATATATTTGGTATGAATTTGGTGCGTAAGGCATTATACTCACTCTCACCCCCTCTCTATAGTCCTTATCCTGTACAGGGTCGCAGGAAGCCTGGAGTCTCACGCAATTTTGGAAATGCCAATTAGCCTAATCTCTATGTCTTTGGACTGTGGGAGGAAACCGACCGAGAACATGCAAACTCCACACACACACACACACACGGACCCGAGACGGAACTCGAACCCGAGGCCCTGAAGGTGCGAGGTGACGGGGCTAAAGGCGTTAAACTGTCTAATATACTAAAGTACAACAATAGATTAATCATAATATGCCTGTCAGCGTTAAAGGTGCAGTCAGTGATTTTGGCTGAAAATAAACATGAAGTTTGAAATCCAAAAAATCCTAATTCATGTGTCAAGAATGAAGTGAATTTCTCTGGGGCAATTATGTGCTTTAATCTATTGGAGTGTGACAGAAGCTTTGGTAAATATACTGTATATGTAAAAAAAAATTTTTTTAAAAAGGACGGACTTACGGGTAGTCAGGAGACAAGCAGGGCAGGGGTACACCTAGGGTGGGGTGCAACCCATTACAACACACACACACACACACATACTCACATTCAGACATGGCATTCAGTCTACAGTGCATGTCTCTGGAGTACTTGGCGGAAACATACAAACTCCACACACACACAGCGTTTCTTAATTTATAATATTTAATCCGTATCGTTTAAGATTATTGGGTCAGGGTTTAACTTGATTCCTGAAAGAATCATTCTGGTTAATGGGCTGTAGCTCTGCTCATCATGTACACTCTGTTTACAGCAGGAAATGGCCTGTCTTACTAATTTCTTTCGAATTCTCTGTGTGTGTGTGTGTGTGTGTGTGTGTGTGTGTGTGTGGCAGGAGGGCCATTTCCCAGCAGGCAGTGCAGTTCAGTATCTTGGGGGAGGTAACACGGCACAGGTTTGGCTAGCGGCCGAGAACATGAAAACCTCCGTGGGGAGACCAGAGGGGGAGTAATGTAAGTCTTGGGGGGGCGGCGGAGGAGGAGAGCGAGCCGTGTGATTGGTGCACTCGCTAATGGCTTGTCTTGGCTCTGTATATTCGCTTCAGTCAGCACTTTTTCATGCTGCTCTGAAGAACATGAAGCTAAAACGCCAGTTAACCTCCAGAAAAAACCCCCACAGATGAAGAACACAGAGAGAGAGAGAGAGAGAGAGAGAGAAAGTGCTGAGAGAGAAATACTGAGCTGCTCTCAACATTACACTTTTATCCCTTTAGCTTTAAAAGAGCGAAACGAATTGTAAACACTGAAATGTTTAGTATCTAACAATAAGAAAGATTCATAGCTGATGCGAACTGGAAGGAAAAAGGGATTCGAACCTAAGACAGTTTAGAAAGGTGATATTAGTTCTAATAATCGCAAACATCCGTATAACATTAGCTTTATAGCTTTGTGTTTTCGCCCAACTTCCTATTGTGTTGGAAACGTGTAAGAAATGAAACACTTCCCGTCCTGCTGTGAGGTCGTTTTGATTCTCTTACTGTATACGACACCGACTTGGCAATGACATTATTTATTACTTAAAGAACTGTTTATTAGAGACGGGGACCGTTCCGTTATCTATGATTTGTGTGAACCGATCAGTGATTGATTAATAATCAGTTTAACTACACAATACTTTATTGATAGTTCAGGTTTTATTCCCTGAGTCTGTAAATAAAAGATGAAACACAATCAAGGTACATATAAATACATTACAGTAGGTCTCGCTCTGCATACCAAGTTTATCACGGGGAACAAACGTGAGAACAATGTACTGTAAGTAATCGGGTTCAAATTCCACAACGCTCGTCCCGTGCCAAAATGCATTCCAAAGTTCAGGTGATGCTCATATAAAGCTTCTGCAGTCTCACTGAGCTATCTTTCATAGTTACAGTGTATTCAGGAGAAATTTTATTATTTTCTTTCCCGGTTAGCCATACGGCTGTACCGCTAGTTGTGGTTGACCGTAGCATGTGAGTATGCGCACTTATTGGCATTATACGCATACAGTATGTGTCTCTGCTATGCATCATTTGTCCAGGTGTGTAGAAAGAAACGTGCGTTGTGTGCTTTAGGATTTTTTTAACGTTTAAAATTGTTTACGATTGACATTTTTCATACTTGATTGCTTGAAATACACAGGAATTAAATGGAATCAATGACTAGAATCAATTATCATCCAATCAGTACTGTTCATCTAGTTACAGTTACATCAACTGTTGTGATACACCCATGTTTGACATGTTAGTCCCTTTTCTCACTTACTTTATAGCAGCTATAAATAAATATAAATATAAGTTCCAACCAGGCCTGTCTTTTTTTGCTCTCACCGTCCTAATACTGATAAGATAAAATAAATTGCTTCCTATCATGTTACAGAGAAACAGCAAAGTGTCATAGGAATGGTTTGAAAATGTATAACTTTATCGCTGACTTTTTATTTTTATTTTTAAAATTTTGGGGGGGGATTTATTCCTGATTTTCTCCCTAATTTAGTCGTGACCAATTCCTCCCCGTCACTAGGGGGCTCCCACATTAAGGCTACTACTACCACTCAGCCGGGAGGGCCGAAGGAAACACGTTCAGAGGAAACACGTGACGCCAGCCATCCGCATCTTTTCGAACTGCTCGCTCACGCACCGTTGGGGGCGGCGTAACACACTCGGAGGACAGCGCTATCCGCTCC
>JAQMYG010000011.1:25745580-25758481 GCA_030014215.1 Clariallabes teugelsi
TAATGTGGGAGCGCGAAGTACCTCTCATCCCTCCCCCCTGAGAGAGCTCGGCCAATCAGCTCTCTCTATGCCTCCGGGTGCGAGAGGCAACAGCATCACCCGGGAACCGAACCAGCGATCTCCGGATGATAGGGCGAGCACTTTACCACTGCACCACTCGGAGGCCCTATCATTAAACTTTCTAAAGGTTTAAAAAGTGTGACACAATCAAATCAATATCAAATCAGGAGGTGACTGATGTTTCCAGTCCCTAAGACACACAAACACACACCCTCCTGAAAGTCTTACATCATCACATTGCTTTTCTAAAAGAATATTTATGATTTATAGCATCCGTGTATTCCGAGTGTCATCACTTTATGTTTGTGTCTGGGTGTGTACAGTACACACGGAATTGTCTGTATTTTGCCTGATGAAAGTTAGTTTCCTACTGTAGTTCGTCTGTTGCAAAACAGCCCTCGCTGCAGACAGACAGTGAAAAACAAACGGGCGCTCTCACATCCGGTGACTGTACTGGCCACAAACCCTACGAGACACGATTGACTTTTCACTTTCTGGTGTGAACGCGGGTTCAGCGCTGTTTATCCCAGCAGGCAGAGGAGGTGTGTGATTAGCTGTAGTGTTTGTGAGTCACTTTCAGTCTGAAGGCATCACTTCCGATCAAACCATAATTTGTGAGTCTGTCTAGTCAATTATAAATCTGCGCATGTGTGTGTGTGTGTGTGTGTGTGTGTGTGTGCGTGCTGTAGTTGACATGTGGTCTGTAGGCTGTATATTTGGAGAGTTGATAAGAGGGAGTGTGCTGTTCCCCGGCACTGATCGTATCCTTCAGATGAACTCCATCGCTACCGCTAGCAAGCTGTTTAGCTTATGTTGCTACCTTACTGACAGACAACTGGTTACGGCTTACTAGATTTAGCGAACACTTTAATGATTTAGCTATTACTACCTCATTTTTATTTACCACTGTAAATGTACATAAGATAATCTAATATACTTTCATTACTGTACCTCACTCTCATAACTGGACTACGAAGAGACTATGGAGAGATCTGCGCTAACTGTCAATATACCAATGCTAGCTATTTTCATGTTAGCTTATCTTGCCTCTTAACCTCATTGCAACACTAGCTAGATAATTTAATACAAAGGGATCTACTGTAGATTTATTTTTTTTTTTAAATTTATTTATTTATTTAAAAGACAAAGTATTACTTCATTACTTTCGGTATCGGTGCTAAAAAGTGTCTCACCTAGTTTTAAAAAAAAAAGTGAATTTTCAGATAGGATCGTGTAGCACCATTTTTTATAATACTTAATGCTTCTTATCTCCCGATCCATGCTTCGTGTTTTGTAAATATGCATAAACATTTATATTTTTATTAGATAAAAAGAAACACAATTGCTAAATTTCATGTCTGTAGTGTCTGTAACATTTTTTAATTCAAATCTTTCAATTATCTTAATTTTCATTTAAGGCCAATTTAGATTTTACATGAAAAGACATAAACCGGAAAAAGTGTATTCTTTTAAAATGCAAATTTTTTTTAAAGATATTGCAACATGAATTTGAATTGGTTACGGACACTACATATTTTTGTTTTTTTTAAGCTTTTACCAAATACCAATTTAAGCAACAATTTTTACAGATCATATTCTTCTACAAGTTTACACTAATTTTAGTATCAATATTCAGAAAGAAATATGAATAATTTGCAATTTTAGTGATTATTGTTTGAAAATTGCCATTTTTGGTGCACATATAAAATCATCTCTTCAACACGGCTGAAGTTAGCAACTCGAAATTTTTAGGGAAGCGAGATTGGTCACTCGCATGTCGTTTAAACTTCAGAAGAAGCTTCTTTGGCCACACACATTTTCTGTATTATATGTATCACACAAAAAGAAAGAAATCAGCACCAATACTGTGTTTTGGCCGAATGCTGATCCACATTTTCTGACCCATCAGTAGAGAATTTATCTGCTATATATTGTAAGTTCATTGTTTTTAGGAATATTCGGGTATGTATTTTGATGCATCTAGTCCAACTGTAGCAGCTATATGGGGGTTTTAAAGCCCTATATAAATACAGGTCATGTGACCATGTCGGAAAGAAGAATCAGGATTTATGTAGAAATAAAACAGACTAAAAACCCTAAGAATCTAGAGGATATGAGATTGTGCCATTTAACGTCACTTGTTTGACTGCTTAGAATTACTGAAAGACATGATGACGTCTGTCTCCTTGCATGCAATCTGTGTGGTGTCTTTACCAGACGGTGATGGAGAGAGAGCGAGAGAGAGAGAGAGAGAGAGTTCCGGCAGGATGAGGTAATGTGTTCTCGGATGCCCGAGTCATCTGCGGGATCATGGGAAACCAAGATTAAAAAAATAAATAAAAAAAACATAGTCATGTGACTCCCCAAGGGGAACTGAGCTCCCTGTAGCCACGCTCTTCTTTTTAGGAACGTATATTCTAGCCTTCTGTTGCTAGGCATCCACACACATATGCACACGCACGCACTCACACGTCTTTGTGTTTCTGCTAAGCAGACATGTTTGTCACACCTCACCAGAAATCCGCCATTTAACAGCAGCAATGTCAGGTGGAGGATTTCTCCCCTAATCTCTCTCTCTCTCTCTCTCTCTCTCTCTCTCTCTCGCTCTCTCCCAGTCTCTGTCTCTCTCTATTTTTTTCCTCATCCTTCTCTCACTCTGTATCGGCCCCCTCCTTCACACTCTCTCTCTCTCTCTGCTCCAAATTGAAAGTCCTGAAGGTTTCTGAATAACTGTCAAAGCAGAAACCCGACAAAAGGTCTCTCGTAAAGGAGCCAAAGAAATTAGCAATGCAGATGAAGCCCAGGATAAATCTTACAGAACGCTTCATTTGGCTCAGTTTATGCCTGCATGGCATCTACCACGGCTACAGCATCAGTCCTGGGCCATTCATCCACCCTGTTTATATGCAAATGTTGAGTTGGTGCCCAAGACATCCAGACCTGGTGACCACAAGGTATTCATGGGATTTCTGGAGTTCAGTCAGAATGAACGTTCTTATTCACAAAGCCCAAGCCGTGTGGTTACAGGGAGCAGGGGGGTACGCAATAGGTTGTTGGGCAATGCTGGAAGGTTTTGATGTCAAGCCCTAAAGATAGAACCCTTAACACCATAAAATCTGAGCTTTTGGGGATCGAGGGGCTTGTGTGCTTTGGTGGACCTTGTTCTCAGGGGTTATGCTCTCAGGAGCTGACATAGATCTCATGGAAAAGTCACGTGAAGAACAATCCTCCAAAAGAAACTAAGTGCACCCTGCCCAGATGAATGATGCCCAGACCTACCCATGGAGCCAGGCCTGGGCTTAGTGTCTACAAACAAAGGCCTAGTTTTTGGGGCAGCCACCAAACTCGGTCATGCCCAGCCCAAATGTAGCCATTATGGAGGTTCACCAAATGCAAGCCGAATCAAGGGTGTCAGATGCAATGCTAGTCGAGGGCAGGCATGGGCTAGACGGTCAGTAGGGTTGCAGTTGCAGATCCACAAGTTTGGCTCTTCCCGTGAGATGGTCCCAAAGATGTTTAGTAGCTCAAGAGAAGAAGAGGAATCCATGCACAAGCTCTCCTGACAAAAGTGCAAAATGCACCTTGAGGTCTACTGGGAAGGCCAGAAATCCTTTCATTTTGGAGTGTCTGTGGCTGAAGTTAATATGGCAATTTAAGACCTTCATAATGGAATGGTTGAGTGCTGGACAAGATGGGCTTGGGTATTTGACATACCTCTTTGGTGTCGCTTTGAAATCTGGAGCAGTGGCTTTGAACTTGCGATTTGCATTGTGATCACTATTGTTCCAATTATACATATAATATAATATCTTCCCAATCACATTTCTTTGGGCTTCCAGGAAAAGTCTGTTTTTAATCTTGGATTTAAGAACAACAGTGAGCGTTCCTAGTGCATGGAACAGTGGATTCTAGTTATTTTATAAAGGGTAATTTGTGTATGCTAATACAGTCTGTATGTATTTTTTGAAGCCCTGTGACTATACATCTCATGTCTTGTTTTACGACTTTTTAATATTAATTTAAAAGATTTAAGATGGATGTTTGATGGTGGTTCTTTTCTACATTTCTTCTTATGGTTTTTAAGGTTTTCAATGATGTCAAAACCAGAATGAGTGGCTAGAGGTAACACGGTTCATCTTTGCAGATGATGCACTTTTGACACGACCTGAAGTGGATCTCCAGACCAAATTTTTACATAGTGTGGAGGGGCGGGGATGAACATCAACACTTTGCCCCTGATGGAGTTTAAATACTTTGGGATCTTTCAGGTCAGCAGCACCAGTGTTCTAGTCTCTGTATTAGTATGTGGTGGTGAAGCAGGAGCCCAGATTTTCAGAGTCCAGCTCTGTTCCTATTTGCCATTCCAGCTCTGTTCCTATACTCACCTTTGAGTATTGAGGTAGACATAGTCACTGATAGAATAAGGTCACGAGTCCCAGTGACCCAAATGAGGTTCATTTGGTTGGTTGCTGGACTCTGTAACAGGGCGAGGAAGTTGTTTAGAAGTAGGCCTGGAAGTATCACTGTTGCTCCTCGGAATTGAGTTGAGTATGCGCCCTGGTGGGCTCCCTGGCGAGTCTCACTGAAAGACAACTCCAGGGCGGACCTCGGGCCCACTGGTGGGATTATACTTAAATACTGGCTTGGAAACGTCTGGGGATAACCTCAGGAGGTCCTGGAATCTGTGGGTGTGGGTAGTCTGGGTTGACCCACTGGCACCGCAACCCTTGGCAGGAAAAGTGGAATGGAAAATGATTTAATGAATAAATGAGTGGGTTTCTATATCAGTCCATCTATATTTGTCTGGTTAGGCTAAAAAATAAAATTAAGATGAATCATATTTATTTTTACAGTGTATAGTACACTGAGGAGAAGAAATTCATACCAGTAAAAGCAGTGAGTCGTCCTGAACAGTCCTGCTTGTAAAGGGTTGATGTTTGGGGATTTTTGTCTTTTTTTTTCCCTAACTGTGGTACTTCTCAGACATTGATCAGTGGAATAAGGTGATTGAGCAGCTCGGCACGCCATCGCCCGAGTTCATGAAGAAGCTCCAGCCCACAGTGAGGAACTATGTGGAGAACCGACCTAAATATGCCGGCCTCACTTTCCCAAAGCTGTTCCCTGACTGCCTGTTCCCTGCAGACTCGGAGCACAACAAACTCAAAGGTACGTCCGTGTAGTTATTTGTCTTTGCTTTGTTTACTGTCTGTCAGTGTAAAACACTCATTTCTATCAGAGCACTTGTATAATAAAGGACTCCTAACTCCGAATAAAGGAATAAAAGACTCGGGAGGGTACTGATTGGATTAGGATCTGGGAATTTGGAGGCCAGATCTCCAACCTTGAACTCTTTGCCTGCTAAGGTCTATACTCAGCAGTGAGCTGTGGTGCACTGGGTGTTCTGGTGTCTTTCTACCATGGCCTGCATTGACGTTGGCTTTTTTTGGGATCAGACCGATTCCCCTGATAGCCTTCGATCCCCTTAACCCGTGATCCTGTCACCAGTTTACTGGGGTAAAATGATTGATCATTGTTATTCCCTTCACCTGTCAGTGGTCATGATGTCATGGCTGATCGGTGTATATCTGATCTTGGATAACGTACAAGGTGGTATGAAAACGTTTCGAGACTAGTTCTGTAACACGCCAACAGATGGCAGCACAAGGCTGCACGTACAGTCGCAGGGAGCACCGACCTTCATAAGTCAGTGTGCCAAAAGACATCGTCCTGTGTACTGTACATGCGTCTAAGGGAGGATGTACAGCAAAATCTGTGGCGCGCACGTTTCCAAACTGTTTGATACCACCTCGTGTAAGCCAGTTGTGAAAAGGTCAGACTTTTCCATCTGCACAGTCGTGGAAATTACTTTCTGATAGCATTATTACACTAACTATTATTATTATTGTTAGTATTATTGGGTGTTGATAATACTCTCATGCCATGTCCTATAATTGCTCAGAAAATGTCAGACCTGATTTCCCATTAAACCTAGATAATATTGTGTTAGTTAATTAATTCAAATTAATAAAGTGAATATTTTAAAAACAAGTTTTTAAAACATCAATTGATAAGTATCAGTCTAAAATTTCACTCATGTAGCATTTCTCTCCGTGTCTCTGCAGCGAGTCAGGCCAGAGATCTGCTTTCTAAAATGCTCATCATCGATCCTGCTAAGCGGATATCAGTGGACGAGGCCCTGCAGCACCCCTACATCAACGTGTGGTACGATCCGTCTGAGGTGGAGGCGGTGAGTATCAGATCCACTCAGCATTATTGATCAGTAAACCTGGAGTCATGCGTAGCTCGGTTATTTGACCCGATGCCCTAAAGACAGAACAGAGTGGGATGATTTCGCATAAACTCGCCCACTGATACACATGCCAGCAGGACAAAAAAATATATAATAACACAAATATCTAGCTGTATTTAAAGACATAATGCTTACCCATGAGCATGTGTTACTTTATCCACAATCAAGATTGATAGACTTTTGAGATTAGGTTTCGATTATGTGCAAATGGAAATGTACTGTAGATAGTTTAAGGATTTCTTTTGTCTATAATCTAATGCAAGCCACAGTGAAAGTGAGCTTTACTGAAACCAAGCTGAGAAAGTGGAGATGGAGAGAATTTATCAGAGCCAGATATATATATATATACATCATTTCATCGTGTCATAACTTATCGCTAACAAGGAACCTCGCTAGCAAGGAACAGTCGCCTTGTCGTGTGAACTCCGGCTTATTCATTATAATGTATTATCACTTTAATGGTCATACACTTAATAGAAATCTAACAAAAAAAAATTAATCTCATCTGTTTGACTCTTCTCTCCCCTTCTCCACTGTCACACTTTCACTGATGAAGGCCAAAGATCTTCAGATATCAATGGTAAATAAAAATTTTTGGTCCCAAGATTACGCTCTGCACCCACAGACCTCTCTCATCTAGAGCAGATTTATAGAGTACTTCAAATATCTGTACATGTCAAACAAATTGGAGTGGAGTCTCAGAGAAAAAAGTAAAGCAGCAAATGTGTTAAGCCATAATACTGCCCCCTATGGGGAATTTAAGTACATGCCTTTTTAAGTACTCGTAACATCACCCTTGAATGGCTGGTTGCCATAGTGATCATGGATGTATGCATAGCAACCATTCAAAAAAATGATCATCAGTTGGTTTATGTCAAGCATAGTTTACTCAAGGTCATTCAAACTAGACGGACATAGTTTACTCAAGGTCATTCTAACTAGATGGAAATATTTCAAGGTGTTTTTTTTTGTTCTACTTTTTATCTTTCTCCTAGAAGATCATAATGCACCTTTTATTATTTATACCATCAATTTATGACTCCTACTCTGACTCTCAAGAACATTTCAAAACAACCAACACTATCAACACTATCAGATATTTTCTCAGATATAGTCTTAAAAAGAAAAACCTTCTCCATCCAACACCAAGATTCACCATCATTTTCTTTCACAGACACCAGCCTACAATACCAAACACCGATCAAAATTTGACATTCCTTCTACAGACACAACACTCATCATCAAACACATATATCTGATCAACTTTAACATTCATTATCAAACATCTCCACAACCACGTCATCAAACTGTCAAAACCTCAACACCAACATTCTCCTAAAATACCAGCATTCTCCAGTGAAACCAACAGTCTCTAATATTCAACACGTAAAATATGGTAGTTTCTAAACACCAACATACTTCTAGAAACACCAGTGTATAATTTCAATTGAAAGCAATGACCTAAAACTGTCAAAGACGAGCATTCAATACCAAACACCAGCGTCAAACACCAACAATCAACATTATACAAAATTATTCACAAATATGTACCAACATTCACCATGACAAACCACTGTTCACCAAACACCAAACTGATCATCATACGCTACCGTTCACCATCCGTCGCCCCATGTGCAGTAGATGGAACCACACACACATTCACCATCAAACACCAACATTCATCACCAAACATCACCATTTAACACAAACATTCAACACCAAACACCAAAAGTATAAAAAGTTGAAAGTTGACCATCATACACCAGACACCAACATTCACTATCAAATATCAACATTTGATCATCACATGCCATGATTCACCACCAAACACCACCTTCACCATTAAAAACATTCTTCATCAAAATAGAGTATTTTCTAAACACCAACATTCTCTATATATTTTTGGTATATAAAATATATATTTGATATTTTTAGCATATAAGACAATGACCAAACAAACTTAAACTGTCAAAGACTTGCATTCATTACTGAACACCAACATTCAGCATCAAACACCAACATTTAACATCAAACACCAACATTTAACATCAAACACCAAAATTCATCAAACATCAACATCCAGCATCAAATATCACCATTCAGTATCGAACACTAACATTCATCATCAAACACCAAAATTCTGCATCAGTCATTCAATATAAAGCACCAACATCCACTATGCAATATCATACACACATTCACCCCAAACACCACCATTTAGCAGCAAATACCAACAGTGGATTATCACACACCATCATATACCCCGATTTGCCATCAAACACCACCATATATCATCACACACCAACATTCAACAATAAATAGAAACAAATGCCAGACTAACACTGCAGTTCATGGGCACATGTCCAACAACCCTAACCATTCACCATCAAATACCAAAAAAAAAAGAAATTCCCAAACACTGCAGTTCACATACATAATCTAGGCATGGGTTGTGAAAGATGTACTGTATGTACTCCTGGTAGCTGATGCCTTAGCTTTGTGCCAACTTTATCTGGGTGAACTTGAGACACAAGATCACAAGTCTTGTGTGATAAATAGAAAACAAGTGGGCGGGGCTGTGGTGAAACAAACGTATTCTACAGGAGCGATTTAGTGAAAAAATCATCTTTTAAGCTTGTCAATCTAATTATTACAAACCCAAAGACAAACCAAAAAAACAAAGACCCTGACTGTGACCTGGATCACAAGGTCACTTCTGGTTCACAAATGCTCTGTAGAATAAGTCACATAATTAAGTTTGCAGTCGCAAACTTAAGCCCCGCCCCTTTTAAACCCAGAGATGTATTTGCATTTTATGTGCTGGAATGTGAAAATTCATAAAGTGCAAAAAAAAAAAAAACATCTAAAAATGTTAATTACTAGTTTAGAAATTGGTATTTCTATTCTAAGGAATGCAATTAAAGTCTTATTATCAGTTTACTTAAATAAAATGACCTTTGCATCTTCTTCATCTCTTCTTCCTCTCGTTTTAGCCTCCTCCTCAGATCTACGACAAGCAGCTGGATGAGCGAGAACACTCCATCGATGAGTGGAAAGGTAAACCCCTAATCCGCTTGAGATTCAGCTGCGCTCCTGTAATCGCTCGGAGAGCGGGTTAATCACCCTGGAAATTTCCCCACGGAACGTCAGGAAATAAATCTCTGATGTTTTTAATCATGCTATAAAGCATTATGGAAGAGAACTGCACAGTACCTCTGCTGATGCAGCATGAAATGATAAGAATATTACACAATAAATTTTAGGGGTGTGACGGATCACAGGGTTTCGATGCTGCATAAGGGGATTTTGTCAGTGTGATCTGGCAACCCTAATGAGCACAAGGTGATATCATATTTTGTGCACAACAGTTTTTTTCACTCGGAAATGGCCTAAATATAACGAGAAACTTGTGGCAGTGAAATAATTTTGCACAACGATGGTTACGTTTTGCTGTTATTCCATGATTCACCACGCAGTGAGATTCGTTATGGATCACGGATTAACCGCGGGCCGTTACACGCTACTGAATACACATTAGTGCAAGAGGCAGACACGGGAAGATAATTATAAGCTCTTTTCGTCACAAGTGAAATGAAATTAGCTTTCAAGACAATGAGGACAGGTTCAGAATTACAGCTCATACTCTTTTCATGAATTTCTCTAAAAAAAAAGACTTGTGTATTGCAAAATACAATACAATACAAAATGTGTATTACAGTGGTACCTCGGGCATATGAACGTATTAATTAATTCCTAATGAATTTTTGCCTTAAGAACTGGAATTTTGTAAGAAATATGCCATAATAACCAGGTCGAACCAAACGCCCGGCTAAGTTGCGCGTACGTCCGAGGAGTCGTTCAAAACTTGTCTGCATCAGTGAGAAGCCAAGCGAAGTGAGTTTACATATTTTCTTTGTGTTTTTTTTTTTTTTTTTTTTTTTCATTTTGTGCAAAATTCAGTAAAGACAGAGCACCATGGGTCAAGAGAATGTTATCAAGGACGGTAGCAAGAAGAAAAGGGAGCCGCTTTCAATTTTCTTTTTAAAGCAGCTAGTGCCGAGAGGAATCATAAATTAAGGTTAGGTGAGGTTTAATGTCTATTTGTTTTCTATTTTACATGTCTTTTCTATATGTTTTGATTGTTTTATATGCTTTTTATGATTATATTGTTGGAAATTGGTAAATATTGGTAATATTGTTGGGTGGCTGGAACGGATTATCTGCATTTACATTATTTCCTATGGGACAATGTGTTTCACAATATGAAGAACTCGCATCCGGAACGGATTCAATTTGTATGCCGAGGTACCACTGTACTGTATTTTATAAAATAATATAGCACCAGATACTGTAGCACCAGAGCCCCTTTTCCTGCTCGGGTTGGATAAATGAGAGGAGGATACTAAGATCAGGCCTGAAAAGAAGAAATACAAACACATGTTTAGATTAAACGGCTTCTAATTGAGAAAAAAATGTTACACGATTATTTTCAGCAAAGACACGGTGGGTAAATTGATTTCTCCCCACTCTGTCTCTCTCTCTCTCTCTCTCTCTTTTAGAACTGATCTATAAAGAAGTGATGAACTTTGAGGAGCGAACGAAGAATGGTGTGGTGAAGGGACAGCCTTCTCCTTCAGGTACTCTCACTGCATAGCCTAAGCTCTCTGTAAGTGCTGCTTCTCACGCTCCTCCTCCTCTTTATCATCCCTCCATCCTGTCCATCCCATCCATCCCTCCATCCGTCTTCTTGTCAAGCAACGGCTGCAACGGTTTCCTGCATTCAGGTGAAATCAGAAGATTTCAAAACTAGCCATTAAACTAAATGATATAAATTGATGATAAATTAAAACAAACCATTTCAGTCCACAGGATTATTTTTTTGTTAGTCTCAGTTTTTTTTCTGCATGCAGGAAACCGGGAGTCGTTTCTCACGTCTGAAGCATGCGAGACGTTCATCAGATACTACCTGAACACACTGACAGCATGTGAATTCATTATTCCTATATGAAGTAAATGATGTGTTTAATGAGCGTAAGGCATCTGTAACATGTAACACGTCAAGTCTCCCTGTAAGATGGTGCTGTTGAATTGTGTTTTTCTGATCTGGTCAGGAAGGTGTTGATTTATTTTCTATAACATCACTGAGATCAGAAGTGCAGCTGGAACTCGGTGGTGTGGGTTTATATTAATGTGCTTGAAAGAACTTAATGCTCCTTATTATTAGACCCTGACTGGGCAAAAAAATCAATTAATCAACATTTCACAAGGGACAAATGATCAGCCTGCACCAAGCAATGAAAACAATTAAGGAGATTTGAAATGACTGGAATAGTGACAGTGAGAGCATTTCCACACATACACACACACACACACACACACACACACACACAATGTGATGAGAACTCATAAAATTGGGATTAAATAGCTATGTGCGCATAAGAAAAGCACTCGTTAGTGAGACTCATCAGAAAAAGAAAAAAAAATGCTTGGTGTAAGAGGTATAAAACACTTCAGGACATGACATGACTGGGAAAACTTTCAACTTCATGATGGTAACAGTAACTTGTTAATTTACGTATATTATGTTGGTTAATTTGCTGTAACCATACACCCTGTGTGTGTGTGTGTGTGTGTGTGTGTGTGTTTTCTATAAAGTTGAAGAAGAATTTTTGTAATGGCATTCGATCTTACATTTTTAGTAAAATTACTTTCCTAAGTAGTTGTAGTTGTAAGTCACAGCTGTGACGGGGTCGCAGACATGAAGGCGCAGCGCGACTACTGAGGAGATCACAGCCGTGCTGATATCCAGCACAACAGCACCACCTCGAGTGTGATATTGCATTTATCCAACAGTTCCACAAACACCACTGATTATCAACAGATTATGATTTGTTTATTTATTTAACCAGTTATTTTGCTCCGCCCACACGCATCCTTCCGCTTCTGGCGAAATTAACTATCCACAAACGGTGGAGCTGGTGACTGACAGTTAGTGAGCGACAGTTAGTATAATTATAACAGGGGTAAAGTAGTTTTAAATTCTTACCAGTACTACGTAGCCAAAAAGTGAGGAGAATAAACCATGGAGTTGGTGGACAGTCCTGAGAAACTCACCAGATTTACTTTATATTTCCACTTATTCCACTTTAGGACTCTGTTAACTTCCGGTTTCTGGGGTCGAATCCCAAATAGCGTTAAATGAAAAGCTAGCGTATTGATGTAATGAGTAATCTAACGCGTTAGGTCCGCCAGTTATTTAGTTATATTTTCAAAAATGTAATCTGTTATTCCGACAATTTCTGTAATCCGTGAGCCAGACAGCAGTCATTCCCAATCCCCCCTGTTATTCCTGCTGTTATACCCCTATCTCACCTATGTGGTTTGACTATATGAGGACCGACGATGGAAACCTAATCCCAGTGCCAAAACTGGCGGTGAATCGTGATGAACCGTACTTACGGCCACCGCGCGAAACCGCGTAGGTGAGATAGGGGTATTAGTAGGTGAGATAGGGGTATTAGTAGGTGAGAT
>JAQMYG010000011.1:25771659-25790875 GCA_030014215.1 Clariallabes teugelsi
ATTTCACTGCATATCGTACTGTGTATGACTGTGTATGTGACAAATAAAATTTGAATTTGAATTTGAATTTGAAATTTGAATTACTGAGGTCCTAGATTACCAAATGTTTCCATACTATTTCAGCTGGTAAAAAAATTGATTAAAGTGCACGAAAAGTAAAGGAAGTCAGCATAGCTTTGAGGAAAAAAAATAAAGTCAAAACATGTTGGGTTTCTACCACCACTAAAGGTAATGTTTTTCAGGGATACATGTCATGAACTTCTGGGTCATGTGCCACTTTTGGCTGAGCCCAGCTTTGCACAGTTCAGTCAGGAGATTGGACTTGCATCACTTGGAGTATCTGATGAGGAAGTACAGAAACTAGCCACTGTAAGTATAGAGTTTAGGTATGGATACTTAAGGATCATTATGTATTTATTTTGCATGTAAATCCTTCAAATGTTAGTATAGTAGAGTAACATGTCTACAAATGAATATTTATGAAAGTTATATCGTCTTGCAGTGTTACTTCTTCACTGTGGAGTTTGGACTGTGTAAGCAGGAGGGGAAGCTGAGAGCATATGGTGCAGGCCTGCTGTCCTCCATAAGTGAGCTAAAGGTAAGATTTGACTTTTTTGTCTTCTCGTCACACATAGCATGAATATGATTTTTAAACATTTAAAAAAAACTCCTCAATCTCTCTTTAGATACCTGTACATTGATATATTATAGTATCTACAGTATGTAATCAAAATATTTCTCTCCCAGCATGCTCTTTCAGGGGACGCCTGCATCATGCCTTTTGATCCCAAAGTCACATGCAAACAGGAGTGCATTATAACAACCTTTCAGGACGTTTATTTCATGTCAGAGAGCTTTGAAGAGGCCAAAGTCAAAATGAGGTATGTAAGAGAAGGTGACCAGAAAAACTTTGACCCAGAGCACAGTAACAAATGTACTCACTATATTTAAATGTATCAAGTAGATGTTATTAGAAGTTTATTTCGTATATATTTTATTTTGTTGTATATTTTATTCTAAGTACTAGATAGATACCGTATATTTGAATATATTCAAGATCTTTTTAGTTGATATAAATTGTTTTGCTGTGAATCGTTTATTATTGGATTTGATGTTATTGAATTATATTTAAATGCTAGTTTAAAATCTAGTTGTGGTACTCCTATCTCAAATGTAGTTATTCCTCAATTTTTCAGGGAGTTTGCAAAGACAATCAAACGACCCTTTACAGTGCGTTATAATCCATACACTCAGAGCGTGGACGTGCTGAAGGATACAACCAGCATCAACTGTGTGGTGGAAGAGCTGAGACATGAGCTGGACATTGTGGGAGACGCCCTGAACAGACTAAATAAAGAATCAAAAATCTGAATAATTGTTTCCATCTAAACGCATATTTTACTTTACATACAAATTGTCTGTCAAATCCACAAAATTATTCAGCGTTATTATGATATTTCCAAGGCAATTGTAAATTCATTGAGTTCTTATCTATTTATGAAATAAATGATATATACAATGTATGTTTAACTATACCGTGTCAAAATTTCAAAAGGCCAATCTCATGATTTTTCAAAAATCTGCAAAAGTGCTGCATTCTTAAAAGTTCTTTTTTCAATTTTCTCTTTAAATATGTCTAAGAGATACATTTATGGTGGCTCAGGTCAGATTAATGTGGTTGTAATTTCAGCCTTTAGGTAAAATGAAGTCAATGAAATCACTGTGTTGTAAGGTACTGTACCTTTGTGTAATGATATAACCTACTGCTTATTATGAATTTACTGTATATCTTGTAGCTTAATTCTCTCTCTCTCTCTCTCTCTCTCTCTCTCTCTCTCTCTCTCTCTCTTTCTTTGCTGTCAGTGAGCCGGTCTGTTCAGATTGTAAGATTTGTAAGACCAAGCAATCTGACAGCACTTTTCATTCTCTTGTTAAGATCCAATTATTATACAAACACATAAGGGGAGAATAAAGAAATGAATCAAGATAATGAAAAAGACAGCATCACGAAATACTGTTCGCACTCGGCATTTTAAAGTTATTCTATGTATAAATAAATATATGTATGTGGTTATAAAAATAAACACTTCCTTTGACCCTGGAATTGAGGAATTCCTTGCTTGAATTGATTGTGTCACAAAGTTTCACATACGGTGGCTTGCAAAAGTATTCATACCCCTTGAAACTTTCCACATTTTGTCACGTTACAACCAAAACCGTAAATGTATTTTACTGGGATTTTATGTGACAGACAAACACAAAGTGGCACATAATTGTGAAGTGGAAGGAAAATGATAAATAGTTTTCAAAATTGTTTACAAATAAAAATCTGAAAAGTACATTTGCATTCAGACCCCTTTCCTCTAATACCCCGAACTAAAATCCAGTGGAACCAATCACCTTCAGAAGTCACCTAATTAGTAAATAGAGTTGACCCATGTGTAATTTAATCTCAGTATAAATACAGCTGTTCTGTGAAGCCCTCAGAAGTTTGTTAGAGAACATTAGTAATGTTTACTAATGTTTATTAGTAAATAAACATAAAGCCCAAGGGACACACCAGACAAGTCAGGGATTAAGTTGTGGAGAAATTTAAAGCAGGGTTATCAATATCCCGAGCTTTGAACATCTCACGGAGCGCAAACCTGCAAACCTACCAAGGCATGGACATCCACCACAACTGACAGGCCGAGCGAGGAGAGCATTAGTCAGAGAAGCAGCCAAGAGTCCCACGGTAACTCTGGAGGAGCTGCAAAGATCCACAGCTCAGGTGGGAGAATCTATTAGTTGTGCACGCCACAAACCTGGCCTTTTTGGAAGAGTGGCAAGAAGAAAGCCGTTGTTGAAAGAAGCGATTGGAGATTTCGCCTTTGTGTCCTGTAGTCTGTCCACCTCCTCGTCTCTACATCGAGCTTTGTTCACTCAGATATCCCTAGCTGACTAGCTGAGCTGAGTCTGAGTACAGTGTATAGCTGCAGTGCATTCTGGACCTTTAAGTACAGCAGTTGCACCAACACCTCGAAAAATGTGTAGATGTAAATGTTCTTTAATTAACATCAGTGCATGACTGATATTGCTAATGCATGAAATTGCTGAAACTATTTTCTCAGAATAAACACTTTTACAGAGGACCATTAAAAATACCCGACTAACCATCAAATTCGCATCAGAATCACATCGCAAATACTTCAATATAAACATAATTCTGGTTAGAGTTTTCCTGTAGTTAATGATAGTCAATAGTTCATATCAGCAGAGGTTGGAAGTAACTGAGTACTGATACTTTTTACTTTCACTCCGCTCAAAAGTACAGCAAATATCTGTACTTTTATTTAATTACATTTCTGCATGACATTGTGTTAACTAACGATCGTAAAATGGGAATAAATACAACAGTAATCACCTTTGGCCTCCACGGTCCCTAGTTGGACTACAGAGGTTCCTAGATGGATGCATGGATGGTTGCGTTACCTAACCACAGTGGTGAAGCAGGAATGTCGCCACCTGATGACTATCATGTGTAATTGCGCGATTTGGCTTTATAATATAAAAAAAGGCTACTGTATACTAAAGTCCTGTACTTTTGATAATTTAGTAAATTTGAACGTGAGTACTTCTGTACTTTTACTCAAGTACACAAGTACACAAGGCTTTTTTTTTTTGCCCTAAGAAATCTCTACATTTACTCCAACACAGATTTGTGTAATTTGCCCACCTCTGCATAACAAGTACTTAAACTTTGACATTTCGTTCTACATTTATCATAATTTTAGATGTAACTCCATTATATCAAATACAATGACACTTTCTGTAAAATGCACAGCTCAGCATGTTATGTTATGACTAATTAATCCATCCATCCATCCAGGAACCTCTATAGTCCAACTAGGGACCGTGGAGGCCAGTGGTGACCATTGTATTTATTCCCATGTTTACAACCATGGTAGGAACTCCGGTCAACATCCTTACACGCTTGTTCACACACTACAGGTAATTTGGGAACACCAATTAGCCTAATCTGCATGTCTTTGGACTGTGGGCGGAAACCAGAGTACCCAGAGGAAACCCACCAAGCACAGGGAGAACATGCACACAGACTCGAAGCAGGAATCAAATCAGGACCCTGGAGAGGCCAAGCGACAATACTAACCACTAAGCCACCGTTCCACCAGGGCTAATAAATGTTTAGTTAAAATGTCATTAGTAAGCTCTGCTCTTATCAGCACCTAAAATCACATTAATAAGCAAAATCCATTTAGACTAATTACCATAACAATTTGACCTTTTAATTATTATTCATTGGTTTTTATGTTTTTTTGTTTTCCCCCATGCTATGATAATAAGGCTGTTTAAAATGTAAATTGGTCTTGTTCTCTTGGTTTAATTAGCTCTTGGGATAAATCAAGGGAGAATGACTCACACCAGCTGTTACCCTTTAAGCGAACTCAAAAAAGAAAAAAAAAAGCATGGCGTCATGAGAGCTGTAATTACAGCAGAATGCCTCTGTTAGACTAATGCTGCATTTCTGCTCCCTGTATTATTCAAATAAATGACAAAGAAACACATCAGAAGCTCTCAGCATGGACGCTGTTCACAAAAATCGACTTCAAATGGATTTTATGCTCCTTTTTAATGTTGAATACTAGTCCAGCAGAATATACACCGATACGCTATAACATTAAAAACTTAAAACATTAAGTTTGTGCCACCAAAACAGCTCTGACCCTTTGATGCATGACTCCATAAGACCTCTGAAGGTGTGCTGTGGTGTCTGGCATCAGGACGTTGGCAAGCTGGGGCTTCTATGGATCAGACTTGCTTGTACAGCACATCCCATGGTTGTTTGGTCAGATTGAGGAACTGGGGAATATGAAGGCTGGACCAACAACCATGGGCACTTTGCGTGCTAAGCCTCATACACGGCAGGCTGTGGTGCACTGGGTGTTCTGATACCTTTCTAACACAGCCAGCATTTTTTTTTTAGTATTTTGCGCTGCATTTGCTTTTCTGTTGGATCAGACTGAACATGCTGGACCTTACTCTTTAATGTTGTTGTTATGGTCTGATTGATATAATTTACAATAGCAATAAAACAAACAAACAAAAAAATCACATCGAGCACAAGCCAGGGTACACCCTCCTAAGGGAGGCAAGTCGTCTTAGGGTACACGAGCACACAGACTCACTATGGACAATTTGGAAATTCCAGCTAACCTAATCTGCATGTCTTTGGACTGGTTGAGGAAACCGAGTACCCGGAGGGGTTTTGTTTGTTTGTTTGTATGAGGCTGTTTGTTTGATCTGTTCTGAATCTGAAGTTATCTTTTTGCTAACTAGCTAGTTATACGGCTACGAGCTAGAAATACACAAAGCGTTAACATCACCTAACTTTCCAGCTTTTAGCTAACTAGCTAATGTTAAGTTACTAGTTCATTCTGAATGATATGTGGCATATAAACAACATGGTGGCAGATAAACAACAGGCCCTTGCTAAGTCTTTTTGTAAGTTTTACATATTGAAAGACTGGCCTAATGAATTTTTAAAATCTTTTGCTTAGAGACTGTGATGTTCGAAAATCCTATCTCCTGTTGCTTTGAACAAGGCTTGTTTATGCACTTGATTGCATTTTCATGCCCAGATAAGCCGAAGCATATAGGATTCCTGCCCATGGCTCGTTCTTTCAACTAAAAAAAAAAAATCCCTTCCCATGGTGTTAACGCAGCCTATTTTAATTTGAATCGTTTTATTGCCTCCAGCGGGATGGCGCCATCTTTTGAGCCTTTTCCCATTCAAAAAAACAGAAAGGAAACAGAACTCAAGCCAAAGAATACACGACAAAGGACTATCCTCGCACAAATAATATGCCATTATGTACACTTGGGTTTGTGTTCTTTGGATCAAACGTGGCGTGAAAATATTCCTGGATCCGTTCCCTTCTGTAACAGCTCAGAGGGGAACTCGCAGGCCGATCATTCGCTGTCAGGCTGCTCTAAGCCTATTATCTGTGAGTGAAAGGTGCAGAGAGAGGCTTTTTATTATTTTTTTTCAAGACGATGCATTCCTTGGGTCCTGAACAGGCGTTGGGACAACACGCTCCTCTCTGGTTTCTTGGATGAAAAGATGACTGGTTCCCTGTTTTCAGTGTAAGTTGTGGTGTTTTTTGATTATTGTTTTTTCTATGTGCAGTATGTACAGTATGTAATTGAGCATTTTAATCTTATTTGGAGGAAACAACAACGGTTTTCTTTTTCAGGGCTGGAGATGAGAAGGTAGTGGGCCTATGGTTGTGATTGTTTGGTGAAAAAGAGTGCTAATAGACTTTTTAAAATTATTTTATTCCTGCCTACTCTTATTGAGGTCTGACCAGTCCCACTTGTACAGAAGGTTGGACCAGTTGCTCACTCCTACAGAAAGTCCAACTAATCTTGTCCGCTGATATTCAGTCCCACCCTAAGTCTGAAAAATCTGGACCACTCATACTTACAGGAATTTGACCAATCCCACCCAGTCCTACAGTTAATATACCTAATCCCTTCCATTCATACAGAAAGTATGCCGAATCCCACTCACACCTACAGAATATTTGACATACAGTATCTGGCGCAATCCTACAGGATATCTGACCAGTCCTCCACATTGCTACATAAAGTCTCACTAATCCCACTCACTTCACAGACTATCTGACCAAGCCAGTCCATTCCTATAGGAATGAAGACAAAAACTGTCTTCTAAAGAAATTCTGACCAATTCCACGCACTCCTGAAGAAATTTAGACCAATCCCACCAACACCTCAAGAACTTCTGACCAATCCCACCACACCTGAAGAAATTCTGACCAATGCCACCAATAATTGAAGAAATTCAGACCAATCCCACCAATCACTTGAAGAAATTTAGACCAATTCCACCCACTCCTGAAGAAATTCAGACCAATCCCACCATAATAAAAGAAATTTAGACCAATTGCACCCACTCCTGAAGAAATTCTGACCAATGTCACCCACTCCCGAAGAAATTCAGACCTATCCCACCAATCACTGAAGAAATTTAGACAATCCCTACCACTCCAGAAGAAATTCAGACCAATTCCACCCACTCCCGAAGAAATTCTGACCAATGCCACCAATAATTGAAGAAATTTAGACAATCCCTACCACTCCAGAAGAAATTCAGACCAATCCCTACCACTCCAGAAGAAATTCAGACCAATTCCACGTACACCTGAAAAAATTCAGACCAATCCCACCCACTCCTTAAGAAATTCAGACCAGCAATGTTTCATACCTGAAGAGAACTTGACCAAAATTGTAGCCTTGTACCCAGGATTACACACCATATGAAGCTCACCTCATGGTAAACATTAGCACATATCTTCCTAATGTTTAACACAACTGAAGCAATTTGATAAGAATTGATTTCCTTCAATGCATGTCACAGTCTAACGTCCGGTTTGGATTAGAGACACTGAAGCTTTCAGAAAGATGACAAATTTCGACTTGATCTTTACACAGGTGTTTTTTTGTTCCCTAGCTCAAAGGTCCTAAAAGCTATCCCTATATGAAATTAACGTTTTAATGCCTTCTGACATGTACTAGAGGGATACCATTAAAATAAACCTTTAACTTCTCTCTACAAACATATACCCTGGCCTTCCATGTAGCTTCATTATGGCTAATAACACAAAACAGAGTCTCAGATTTAAATAATTAGATCACATAATTTAATTTGCATTGTACAGAGTGTCTGTGGCTACAGCAGGCTCAATAAAGCATTGAGTACAAATTGAAAATGGAGAGCAGACTGAATTAAAATACACCTGAAAACACGGACCGGACGAAGAGAATCCATACAAGCATGAATCAATATGATGTTTTGCCGGTGGGCATGTGCTGATAATCAGGACTGTGATAAATCACGAAAGTCAAATTACATTACATGGTCATTCTCACTTCTCCACTGTGGTGTTTTCAGTCAGAGCAGTGTTTGTCGGAGGACAGCTGTTTGGCACATTTCACACTTCATCTCATTTTTTGGATGCTGTTTGAAAAAAGGTTTTGAAATGTATCCAAGTTAATGAAGTTTGAAAAATGATAAAAGATACAGTAATTTTCTGGGAAACAAACAAAAATGCTACAAGCAACAAACAAAAACTTTCAAACATACTGTAGAGCCGCATTTGTGAACGGTTTAGAAGTTTTGAATGAGTCACCAAGGTGTGTTATTCAGTATTGATCCCGGATATGCAGTGAGTAATGAGTCTGACCGACTCTATCAGGAAAAAGCACTGATTTATGGGTATAAAGGATATTTTACATATTGTAGCTTCAAATTATATCTGTATCTTTTCCAGTCTGTAATCTGTTCAGCCATGACAGCCATGATTCAATTTACTGACATTCATCTGGTCTGGGATTGAATCGGTGAATCTATGTGCCATTACTGAGATGCACTTCAGTTGCATTGATTGAGATGGGGTTTGAATCAGGCAATCTTTCAGTCATGACAGATTTTCTCCGCTCATGGTCACTGGGTCAGTGTTTTTTGAATCTCTCGGTCATGACCGAGATTCTCTCCTTTGACTTTCAAATGCTCTGTGAATCAGTATGAATCAGTGAATTCGCTGCTCTCTCGTTCAAAAGGTTGGGGTTCGAATCAGCAGATCTTTCAGTCATAACCAAGTTTTTTCATTCTCACATGCAGTGAATGAACATTTAAATTGAACGAACATAAATGACTCAATAATAAAAAATAAAAACTGTAGGATCATTTGGGGTGAGGTCCATTTCTGATATTTGTGACTTACATCAGTACCTTTTAGTGCAAAATTAAATACACAAATCATGTATACATTTTGTGATAATTTGATTGATTTTGTTCCAAATTACATACTTAAATTTGAATATCAGCACAAGCCCAGTTGTTAAGCTTTGGCACTCAATTTTACTGTTAATATTTCCCAGTAAAGAAAGGCTGTGATGAGACCTACACAGTGTGTACTAGATGTTATAAATCATGTACAGTAGGTATTTCTCCCAGCTTTTGGTCATGGGCCAAATCAAATATATCTGAATCCAAAATGGAGCCAGGAATAAACAGCATCAGCTTTAGTTTCAGTACCACATTGGCCAGAAGAAAGCTAAGTGCAGGGGGTGGAACACACACACACACACACACACACACAATGGGGGGGGGGGGGGGGGGGCACACTTTTATAAAAAAAAAAGTGACACATAATTAATCCTCAGTTTAAATATCAGTCATTAAAATATTTCAGGTTGCTTTTTATACATACATCTGCTTTGCTGCAAAATTGCTTTGCTTTAAATACACAAGAGTACACAAGGACACGGAACAAGAGACAAGGACATGATTTGGTTGGATCACATATGAAGATGTGACATTCTTGGTTCTTCTTCATGTAAAGCTCTAGTCTATTAAAAAAAAAAAAAGCTGAATAACCCATAATGCAATAGTTCCTTCAACACATCCTTCTTTGGGTTTAAAAACAAAAACAAAACTGAAGTCCAAACTTCTCTTCCAAAGAACCTTCTACTCCCTTCTCAGTTGTTCTCGGATCCAAATGGTACATTCCAGCTCCCCAACCTGTTCACCCTCTGTTACAATCTTATTATGCCGTCACCGGCTGGTCCAGTTTTCACATTTTGGCTCGGTGGGCTTCCTTTCTGAGAGTTTGGTCACATTTTGAAGCCTACACAATCCCAGATTTCCACATTCATGTATCCAGTTGTTGCTCACTGGATCCAGATGGTGTTAGCCCTTTCCGGTCTGCGGGGATCAGCGGTCAGATCTCCGAAGGTGGAGAAGAACTGTTCCATCTCCTTCTGCAGCATCTCGTTGCGCTTCTCCGCATCGTCTTTGGCGCGCTCGGCGTTACGCAGTTTGATCTCGACCATGGTGTACTTCTTGCGCTCCTGCTCCAGCTCCTCGTGCAGGTTTACCATCTCGGCTTCCAGCTCCACGTTACGAAGCTCCAGACTACATTATTTCAACCAAGAGAGAAATTGGTTAAAAAAAAAAAACTCAAACTGTTTTTAAAGGGACTTAATGGGTGTAAACTAGCGTTAGTAGTCTTACCTCTTTACCCTGGCTTCGTACTCGCTCTTTTGTTTGAGCATCTCTTGCTTCAGACTGGCCACCAGACTGTGGAGGGCGCTGTGTCCGCCCACAGGTAATGCCACCTCGCTGTTGTCACTGCTACTCGTCCCCCTGCTGCCTCGACCTCCACCATTGGCATTGGTGTTAGCATTAGCGTTGCTCCTCTCTCCCTCATCCGGTAAAGGGTCCTCAAAGGTAAACTCCTGCTCAGGACATGTAGTCGTGGACGAACGACACGACACGGAGACGTCTGGCAGCGAGATCTCACAGGACGACGTGGACCAGGTGGCGCTGTCTACACTCTGCTTGTCCTCGCAGCTGTTGCCTGTGCAAGGCTGTCCCGGTGAACATGGCGTCTGCTGAAAATGAACATTATCGTACGTCGAGAGGCGATTCTGTTGCTGCTCTGCGTCACGGCCTTTGACCTCGCGCAGTGTCACACACCCGGGAGGAGACCAAAGTCCGTTTCGGCTATTTAGGCTCCCGTTAACAATGTCTGTGCTGCACACGCCCATCCTGACTCCACCATTCTGCACACCCATCTTGGTCCCGGGAGATTTAAGCGCGCCAGTACGACGCATCTGTAACGTGCCCGTACCCATCAGGGTCGGACTTTTTTCCTCCACTGAGGATGATGACGAGGAGCTGAAGGAGCCGTTAGTGACGATGCCACTTCCTTTAATGAACGCCGGGTTCTTCTTTACAGTCAGAGGAGGGCTTCGGGTCACTTCGAAGCGCGACACAGCAGGAACGTTTCTCGGGCTGCCTGAACGAGGTGATCCGTTATCCAGAGAGACCCGTCCGGGAGAGTCAGGCGCCTCCCAGGTGCACTGTCGCACGCTAGCGGTGTTGTTATTCTCTTTATTTTGCAGCTGTCCTGTGGTGGAACGTTTCAGGGGATCGTTGTTGTTGTTACACGACTCGAGAGCACCAGGGCTGTCCTCATCCAGGGGGAAGAGCGCCACATGCTGACCGATAAGAGCGGCCATGAGCTGCTGCACCAGAACTGCACCTATACACACCAAAGACAAGGTCAAAGCAAAGACAAAAAGACAAAATTGTTGCCCTTTACCTGGTGGGTCAGTCTTGTTCTAACACTTTTAGTTTTTGTGAGCATCAAGTTCACTTCTACACCACGTTACCTTCCATTATCGCCACTGGATCCTCGATATTGGCCCTCAGAATATTTGGACCGAAGACGGTAGCCAGGTTCTGCACACTCATCTTATTTACTCCTGAGCAAGACTGCACTTCATCTAAGAACCTGAAGGAAAAACATAAAACATTTTTTTTTTATCTAAAGAGAAAGAAGATAAATGTAAAATTATTTAAAATATATTTAAAGATAGATACCTGCATATGTATTTTAATAGATTATAGTTGACTAGAGGTAGACTTTCCACTTGTCTCCTTAATTCCTTCATTCCCTGAAAAAGTGACAGATTGCTTCAGGAAATCTTTCATATTTCTTTAGGTCTACAAAGTAAGTTTTTAAATCTGCATCCTTGACAGTCGTGACAGTTAGCAAGCGACAGTTTAAGGGGTGACAGGGGTGAGGAGAATAAACCAACGAGGTGGTGGACAGTCCTGAGAAACTCAAGAGATTTACTTTATATTTCCACTTATTCCACTTTAGAATATCAGCTCCGGGGTTGAAATCGCCAAATAGCATTAAAAGTAAAGCTAGTAGCTACTGTAGTAGGGTGCGCTATCCCTTGTTCCACACCCCAAGTAGTGCCCTTGATCAGGGTTTAGAGAGTGATTTGGGATTCAGCCTTGTGTTAGAAGCTAGTTACTTTGTAGCTCACATATCCCGTGTGTATATTTAAATGTCCCAGTGCTGTTACCATCTATTATCACCGCTCAGGGAACGCCTCTCGTCCAATCAGATTACTCGGTCAAAACTAACTGTTGTGTAAAGTTTCTCATATCACCGAGACCTCAATACTTGACAAAAGCTCAAATCTATACTATTATAGTTTTATAAATAACCTATACATGTAAACCTATAATATTAAGGCTTTGATATTGCTTTATACATTATGTATTATCAACAGCATGGTAATATGATTTTTTGAGAGATTGCATTCACAGGGTAAAGATTCAATACCGAACTTCTTCCATTTCATTATTATTGTCACCCTGTGCATTATTTATCATGCTAATGTAAGATGAAAGACAAAAATCCATAACTTGCAGGTCTCGTTTGCCGGACTGAATTGCAGGGTCAATACATCATTTCAAAACTTTCTATAATCCTTGTGCTTTTAACCCTCGAAAGGGCACGTTTCAATAAACATGAGGTAAAAGAAAAAGGAAGCGTTTCTTCATGGACTCGGGCTAGTGCACTTTCATTACGTGAGCGCTCGGAAACACTCAGGTGCCTCGGGCAGGCCGCGCGAGGAGGGATCACAGCGGGAAAGGGAAAGGAGAAGCTAAAGGTCTCTGTGAAAGAGAACATTTCCACTTTCCAGGGTCTGTAGCCCTGGAGCGAGAGCAAGATAGAAGGAAAAGAAAAAGAATGAAGTGACTGCAGGGAGTGTGATGGCGATATGCCGAGTCGTGTGCTAGCATCAGGAACGTGAGAGAGAGCGAGACAGAACAGAAGTGACATGGGAAATATAACGAATATTTTAGTTAAATATATTAAAATCATTTGTAGCTGATGGATCATGGATTAAATTAAATACTCCTTTTGTAGTACAGTTACGGTAAATGCCATAAAAGAATAAAACTACTGATTTGTTTAGATATTTATAAGCCTTAATGATATCTGCTAGCTCATATGCGCTCAGTGTGTTTAAAGGTGTGCTTGGGAACGCGTTCAAAAATGAGCAAAATACACAATTCACCCCATCTCTCAAAAGTCAACATTAAATCCACTCATTAAACGTTCTCTGATCTATGATTTCCTAAGTAGCATCCTAAAAGCTCAGGTTCAAATTAGCTTCGTTGTCATCTTAGCAAAGCAAGCTAACCGCACTCGCTACATTTTCTAAACCAGACGACAGGATACAACGAAACCAGAGAGAGAAGTAAACAGTAATTTAGGGATTGCAAACTAATTGTAGGTTGGAACTAAAGTCGTAAGCGGGGAACTGAAATAATGTCTGATTTGTCGCGTTTGGATTTTTGGGTTTGTCACTTCTGTGCATCATAATGAGATGACATGGAACTTGGATAAAAAAAAAAATTATGCTGGCAATATCAATGCGTTAACGCATTTGATTAATCCAGAAATTTCAACGCATTACTATTTTTTTAAACAATTTTGTTAATCATATGACCAAGTTTGACCTCAATGGCTTCCCATAATCGCTGTGCGTGATAAATGGCAGGTTTAATGCGGATAATAAGATGACTGAGGTGTGCTGAATGTAAAGTTTCATTATAAAAAGCCTCTAGATTGAAGTTTGTATGGAACTATGTTATGTGCTCGAGCTACCTTCAAAGGGAACTACAGTATTTTACAAGAATACACTAACTATAAGCTGTGGGACTGGAGGCTCTAGGTTGTTGATTTTTGGATCTGAGGATCCGGGTTCGAGCCGCACCCGTCACACCCGTCACACCCCATCGCTTGCTAACGTGGGCACGGGTGTACCCAGCTTTAAGAGTGACACTCACGGCTTCCTGGTCCTTGTTAAACAGTTTGGTGCAGGCCAGGAACTCGTCGTACTTGCTGAAAGGGATCACCGGTTCAGGAAGCTCCCTCAGATAGAGCTTGAGCAGAGACGCCACGGTGTGCACGTCGGTGTTACTGCACAGAGAAACGACACAGACTACAATTACGATTAAACATTGAATCAAAGAAGACAAAGGCATAAAGAGGAGCTGATAAATTGGGCATATGGTGCACGGAATTATAATAAACGCTCCGAATAAGATTGCTCGTAAGTGTGAAACGGCTCACATCCCTTTCACAGGGTCTAAATAGGAACTGTTAAATATGCAGAGTTTCTTTTCGGCACTAAGGCTAAAAAAGTACGAAGACGGACAATCTGCTGTCAGGATGAGATGATCTTGACCTTGTTAACATTATCATATTGAATCCTGTGAAAAACAATCTGTCAGTTTGATTCATTACTAATATATGGAAGAAAACAAATACAAAAATAACAAGAATTTTCAGAAAAGAAATCTTTTTTGCGTTTCCTTCCTTGTGTAGTTTAACATTTACTATACAGAAAGCTAACACAATACTTTACTGCTAATGGTTGTAGCTCTAATGCACAAGCAAATCCGATGCTAAGATCTCTATTAAATACAGTATAATGTATAAAAGCATTAGTCCACAAAAAAAAAAAAAAAAATCTAATTTTGCCTAAATGTCTTGCAGGAAACAATTGATGCACTCAGTTGAAGCGTCTGACTGCGCCGCGCCAGACGTGAAAGTGGCTGAAATTGCACAAAATGTTGACACTCTGCAGACATCAGCATGGAGATTTCTAAAATTAGGCTCTCGCATGCTGTTTCTGAAACAGCCATGTTTACTGGGAAGGCGTAAAACCGTGACAGCGCCTGGAAACCAGAGATGTAAATGAAAAAGAGATGTAGGTAGAATCTATTTTTCTGGAACAAACTGCGGTTTGTGTTTAAGTTTAAGCGTAAGAAATGCTTGCAGCCATCATCTACTCCAAAATGGGTACATTTGGCTAATTTAAATGAAATGAAATTTAACTTATAATTAAATTTAACCATCTAATATTAATAAGTGAAACTGAACGAGCACCTTCAACAACAATGGGCAGGGGTAGCTCAGTGGTTAAGGCATTGGACTATGGTTCAGAAGGTCCCAGGTTCAAATCCCACGACCACCAAGTTGTCCCTGTTGGGCCCTTGAGCAAGGTTCTGAAACCTTAACCCTCAACTGCTCAGATGTATAATGAGTCGCTCTGGATAAGAGCGTCTGCCAAATGACTAAATGTAAATGTAAACAACGACTAAGGAAACGTCTTACAGTCCAGCAGGAACCCATTTGGGCAACATCAGGGCAATGTTGGGACAACGTCAGGACATCATGAAGAAAACTTTAGAGAAATCTCAGGATAACATTGGGGCAACGTTGGGAATTTTAAACAAGTATCAAACTTCATTTTAAACCTTCTAGCTGTGTGCTGGGTGGCTTCTTTAGCTGTTCTTCATCAATTACGAACTACGCACACGTTTCAGTGTTTTAATATCGGAAGACTTCTGGTGTCTCACCCGTCGAAGGCAGGTTTCTCTCCGCAGTCGAAGGCTTCCTGCAGCTCCTTGACGAGGTTGGCCTGCCCGGGGAGCCGGAACAGACCCTCCTCCTGCAGTCCCCATTGTCGGATAAAATCCACACACTGCTCCACCAGCATGGGGGCCAGCTTGTTCCCGTACCGCCGCTCGTACCGCACCGTTTCCTCCAGCTTCTGACCGAAAATACCTGAAACAGTAGAAGTGTGGCATTGAAATTGAAACGTTCCGGATAAATAGTGTTATTAATTAATTGGCTGGAGGTAGCTGGAGCTGGAGGATTGTACTCCCAAACCACAATATTCAGAATTCCATCATCTGAATTCTTACTACAACAACTTATGGGTTTTTAATATTTACCTAAACAATGAGAAAATTTGTCACAAGTGCTACGATTTTTCAAACTGTAGCCTTTATGCCTAAAGCCCCCTAGTGGGAGAGAGTGTAAAGGAAGAGGCAAAAAAGAAATCCGATGCTACTACACAGCCCTGGCTTTGTAAACGGGAAACAAATAAAGTGCGGCTCCGTAAAAACGCCATCCCAGCCAAGGAGCACTAGGTGGCGTTCATACTCGAGGATGCTGTATATTAATATCATGCAGCTAACCTAAACACCCCTGTCAATTTGGGGGCGGAGCACTAAAGGGAGGGGTGTGTTTATTTGGATGTTAATTTAAAGGAGAAAATTGCTTTATCCAGTATCACTGACTCCGCCTTTATCTAACATTTCTAACATGAGTTTCGTGGAGGACGACCACAAGACCTGTGCAAGACCTGTACTAATCTTGTATTTTACAAATATTTTATTACCAGTGAAACCTCAAAAACCTTTCATACAAAGCGAATGTTTTGTTTTTTTTTGCTTTCATATTTGATTTGCCATGCCTGTTGGCGCGTGTGCTCAGATTTACTCTTCTGAGAACCTCTTTAAGATCAGACAGCTTTCTGAAACAATTATTACCCACCATATTCTCGCTCAAAAGCCCGTTTCCTCCACTCGACTTTACTTTATCTGAGGTCGCACACACATGATCATTCGTTCTTTCGAAATCTCCCTCAACGCCCCCTGTAACTGCTCATGCAAGAGCTCGAACATTTTCAAAACCCTTTGATTATCTTTATCTCCCCCACGGTGCTGCAAGTCACAAACTGTCCCTTTTCTTCTTCCCAGTGATCAGAGTCTTGTATTTCAAAAGCGTTTTCAGATGTGGCGAGCGGCAGAATATGCTAACAAATCTGCTTAAAAGGAGGAAGAAAAAAAAAAAGAAAGCGAAGGATTAAGTAAGTCGCTTCCTGCTGTATGGCTCTTTTGTATCAGTCGCTCAGCCGGATAAAAACCGAGATTCCCGCTTAGAGACGCTCATGTGCCTAACATACGGCAGGGATTATGATGCTTTCTGTAAGAGCTGGACTTTCCTGGCTCGGGACTGTGTTGACTTGGTTCAGACAGTCTTTAGGCCTGAAGAACTGTACAGAGGAGGAAAGCGGGACATTTAAATGCACTAAAAACTGTGTATATTAAAGCAACCTTAGAGTTTAAATCATCCGACTTGTTGATTCGACGTGGGAATATTTTACCGTGCTATGAATATAGTCGATAATAAACAGCTTCCTGATGTGTAGGAGTAAATCTGTGAACATGGGGATCCCAAAGGAGTCCAATAAGGCAGGAAGGTACATTTTAGCTTCCATGTTGTGGATTTTAAAGGTCCCACATTTGACAATTTCTTTATTACCGTTTCAGCGTCTATTGTAAACGAGCTTCTCCTGTGAGAAAGAGCCGAGCTTCTCCTGTAGTCAAAGAGAACATCATCGCTGAGCAACATGTCAGGGGAGGGGCTTTTCTTATACTGTATGACATCACATTAGGGGGAAAAAAATCTAATCGGCTTATGGTTTGGATTAAAATCATGATTTGAGGGAATGACATCAGAGACAAAAGAAAAAGAAAGAAAACCACTCTCAAATTTTCCTCTCTTTAGGAATGCTGTTTAAGTTGTTTTAAGGATGTTATTACCTGCGTAGCTTGTGCAAGGGATTTAGATTTCATAAGGCAGAAATATTAAAATAAATACACACAAAACAAAACATCTGAACTGTAAGAGGAGCAACAAGACGTACAGAGATGTAATCAACACTCCCTTCAGTCTGGCTCACATCATGGTGGGGGTTTAATTTACCCTCAGTGTGAACTGTATTTATTTTGATAGAGTGTGTGTGCGCGAGTGTGTGTGTGTGTGTGTGTGTGTGCACATGCTAGTATTGATTTCCTTTATGGCACATATCATGTTGATGTTAATGAGTCGGCATGTGTGTGTGTGTGTGTGTGTGTGTGTGTGTGTGTGTGTGTTCCAAGCTGAATGTTGAGGCTCTGTTAAAATCACAGGTTTATATTAATTGCGCTATATCAATTATAGTTCTATGTTGGTTATGTTATATTTGATTTTCTTCAGGATAAGGATAAGGGCGAGTCCAGTGGCAGGACAATAGATGTCTGTGTCTAAATATATGTCCCTGAAATGGCTTGGACATCTCCAAACTGTTGGCACCATCACTATGTGTGTGTGTGTGTGTGTGTGTGTGTGTGTGTGTGGCGGTTAATTGCCTGCCATTCAGGCTTATGGAAACAACTAGAAGTGAAAGTCAGAGAGGGCACTCTGCTAAGCACTAGCCTGAGGGCTTGAACAACTTTCACTTAACTCTTAATGCAGAGACATTGCACCGGCTTTATCTAGCGCTTTAAAGCGGACGTGTTTTGCAAAATTCACTTTTCAGTCATGCACAGACGTTCAGATTCGTCCTCCGGCGTGTATCTATATGGAAAAAAAAATCTCACTCGTACTTTTTGTCCTTTTTTACATTTTACATAAGAATCAAAGATTTTCTATAATTGATGTGATGTCCAACTCACCTCCGCCGAACGGGGCCCATATGACCCTGCGGATGGTCTTGACCCAGTCCTCCATGTCGTTCTGCGTGCTGGCCATGAGCAGGTACGTCTCATGATTGGCCGTCATCCGCTCTCTATCGGCCCCTGCAGAGACGGAAACAAACAACAACCTGTTAACTCTCGTATCCTGAAGAGACTCTTCACTTTCTATATGACGATGGAGCTGCTCAGGAGTCCGCTACAAAGCACCGCGGCATCGTTTATCACCGAGTAATGCGGTCGAATTTCTCGGGTTAAGAAGTCATTTGTACAGGAATACAGCTCGATGATTGTGCTCTGGTCTGGGTCGATAAAAGCTGAAACATCTCGAGTGTAATAACCGAGTCAATATGAGAGATGACGATAATTACTGTTTAGAATGAATTCATGGTGGGAATGAAGCGGGCTCAGCGTGAACAGGATATTCAGCTCCATTTCATTTGGCTTTTTTTTTTTTTTTTCTCCCTGAAGTTCTCAAGTCTTATAAAAAAAAAAAAATCTTTCATTATTTCTCACTGCAGCTTGATGACAGCCAGTGTCGATTCTGCAGCATTTGTAACTTAAACAGCTTTATTCTTATTCACTGAAACAATTAACATAGATTTTGTAGCACACGACCTCACAAAAAAGAAAGAAACAGGAAAAATTCAAAACTCAGTGTTTTTTAAAGTGTGTGCCTTGTTCCCCTTGTGGCCAGAGACGGTACTGTAGGAGAGCCGCGAGAGAAGTGACCGTCTATATAATAAACGGTTTTGTCTGTACATTATGGTGGCCGTGAAGTGCAAAACAAATTAACGAAACTGAAAACAAAATAAATTAAAATATGAAATAAAAAAACCAACAACAAAACCCAAAACAAAATAACAAATTCAAAAACAAATTAACAAAACGGAAAACAAAATAACTAATTCAAAAACAAAATATCAAAACCCAAAACAAAATAACAAA
>JAQMYG010000011.1:25813075-25826857 GCA_030014215.1 Clariallabes teugelsi
TTAAAGTTGCCCGGGGGGGCGCGAAAATTTTTACTTATTCCTAGGGGGGCATGACAGAAAATAATTGAGAAACACTGTCTTAAACAAACACGCCGTCTCTGCACTAATCACTTCTAAGTCGTTCTGAATCACCTCTGAACCGCCCGTGTTGTTCTGTTCACAGCTAATGCTTAGCTACAAAGCTAACTAGCTTCTAACACAAGGCTGAATCCAAAATCCCGCTCTAATCCCTGATCAAGGGCACTACATGGTGTGTGACAAGGTATTGTAAACACTAGCTTTCCATTTAACACTATTTGGGATTCGACCCTGGAACCCGGAAGTTAACGAAGCTGATACGCTGAAGCTGAATAAGTGGGAACATAAAGTAAATCTCGTAAATCTCAGGACTGTCCACCACCTCCATTGTTTATTCTCCTCACCTTTTAGCTACACAGTGCCGGTAAGAATAGAACTACTTTCACCCTGTTAACTACACTAACTTTCATTTGTAACTTTGCTAGGGACGTGTTGGAAGATTTAAATAACTGGTGAAATAAATAAACAAATCATTATCTGTTGATGATAAATGGTGTTTGTGGAACTGTTGTATAAAAGCGATATGTGCTGTTGTGCTGATATTCAACACAATAGCATGACCTCGAGTGTAATATTGAATCCAAGAAGATATTAGGAAAGAAGAATGACATCATGAAACAATGAAATATCACGTTAAAATTTAAAAATAAAAAAATTATATTGATAAGAAAATATCATGAGAAAATTACTGTAACAGCATAAGATTTTAAAATAGCAACTTAAGTTGAAATCTAATGACCTAATTAACTATTGTTTTTAAGTTAAAATAATGAAAGAATAAGTCGAAATTGTGTGAACATTTATATTGGGGAAAAATAACCGGATATTATGACAAATTATTAAAACTTACTATAATATGCAGCATAATATCTTGAAACAATATTTTAATTTGTGTGAAATAACACATTCTTAGGTTAGTATACAAGATACAATTGAAATAAGTCCTGATAATCCTGCTCTGTCCTGAAACACACCTTGTACCTGTATTAGAAATACGCTGTGACTCTGTAAATCAGCTCTCCTGAGTCCTGACCCCTGAGATCCAGCTGGTTTGCGAGCACATCTGTGGAGATCTCTGTATGCACTCAGCTGGTTTAGGAGATAAGATAATCAGAATACAAGCATTGGAATCCTATACTGAAGCGCTGACTTGGCAGAATAAAGTGGAGTAATCTGAAGTAAGATAACTCACTCGCTCGATTCCTGTCGCTTCACTTGGACACACCTACCATATGATCAATATCGGGATTACGAAAGGATTTTTAAAAAGCTGAAGTTTTTTTCATTTGTAACAGATGTAAAATAAAAAAATGCAACACTGTTGTGCTGTTCTAGGAAATAATCAAGAATGTGTTTATATGACCGAGTAGAGTCAAAGCTGCAACCCTTTAACCGCATGTGTCAAAGTGTTTTATTTCTTTTATACAAATCTACAACATATTGTACATTTTATCCTTTTATAGTCGCATGAGTCTCTGTGAACGAACTTTTACCATAGAAACTATTAAAATTAAAATGGTGAATCCAGCAGGACTGTTGCACTAGGAGCTCATAGATTATATCTAAACGTGTGTTCAATAAATATACTTGGAATACATAATAAATGTTAAAAATAGACGTTGGTAAAAATAAAAAACATGCATTCAAAATTTTTTTTCAAATAATTATAACAATGTGTATGAAGCATTATGAATGCATTATAACTTTTTAGTTTATTACATATACAGACTTTATAGAAACTTTTTTTTCTTAGAGGCTTATAAAACTTGTAAAGGTTTGTTGTCCACTATGACGAAGCGAAACTGTCAGGTCGGGTCGGATCGGGTCGGGTCAAAGGGCTAGATGAGTTGATTTATCCCTGCTGAGTCATTTGGCTCGAATTGAATAACGCCACTTTTCTCTCATTACGGCTCCTAAAGAGTCCGAGGGAGGAACCTGACACCATGATATCAGAGTAACTCATGCTCCAAGTTCACAACTGTAACTCTAAAAGTACATGATAAACTATTCTCAGCCTCCATACAGTAACTAGCATGATCATAACATATACTGTAGTATGTAGGAAACAAAACATTAACAGTACTTTATAGGAAAATAGTTGAATAGTGTTGAATATAGTCAGATTTATCTGCATTTCATAATATAAGGTGACAACAAACTAAATATAATGATCATTAAATATATGATTATTAAATATATATATAGAAATATGCTAGCCTACTATTTTTAATCATTTTGCTCCACTAGCAGATAACTTTGCTAATTTTAAGCATTTATTTCTAAAAGGAAGCAAAATTATCTGCCAATAAAACAAGATATGTATGTTTAGTGTCAAGAAATAGGCTTAATAATCATATATTTTACGTTTTGTAATAATATAGTAAGCAATATTAGCAACTGTTGACTAGTTTCAAGGAATTTCCTCTTGCTAAAACGTCAGGTTTTGCAGTTCATTCAAGCTAATTCAAACCCAAAACCCAAAAAAGTTGCTACTGTACATGTTGCGAATTTCACTGTATAGCGTTCAGACTAATAAAGTGTCACGCTAAAAGTGGTCTGTTACTGTATACTTGGTATAAGGTTTAATCAGAATCAGAATCAGAATCAGAAAGAGTTTTATTGCCAAGTACGCTTGCACGTACAAGGAATTTGTTTTAGTGACAGAGCTTCCAGTACAAAAAATACAAATGACAAGACAAAACACAGCACAACACAAAAAAAAAAAGAAAAAAAAAAAAAAGGTTGACATCAAGTGGAGTAGGGTGTGCGGTAAGGTGAGAAGGTTAATGCTAGCGGTGTGCTACGTAGCATGCAGAGAGTGTGTTGAGTGTTGCTACAGATTTCAAATGTTCTCTGTCAGTCCTGGAGTTTAACATAAGTATAAAAAGCAGTTCATGTGATGAACTATTTAAATGTCGAACTATTTGCCAAAATGCAACAAGGAGCTTAACAAGGCAGGAATCTATTTTACCTGTGATAAAGTAAGCTAGACATCATTTAATAAATTAGACACTTAATAAAGACTTCAGGTGATACAGAACGCTTCACCTTCTTGCTTCTACAAACGACTCAAATTCTGACTAAGCCTAAAATTAGAATTACTGTGTTTCATTTCACGGCCCCCTCACCACCTGGGTGTAGGTTTCTGCTCCGATGCCCACATGCTCCGTTAATCAAACAACAAATCCTCTATATTTGGTGTGTAACATATTAAATTAGGTTCGTATCTGAACCGCTTTGTGAGTTTCTGTGAAGCTGAGGTGATTTCCAGACATCAAGAAACCTCATCACACACACACACACACACACACACACACCTGACACCTGACAGCTCAGTGGGGAGAACAGGATATTGTTTTGTTACGTTTTTTAGCAGACGAGCACCATAATTTTTTCTTTTTTAATATGCTCAGGCAGATTTTCAGTTCGAGCTGCATGTCAATAATGTGTATGAAATTCATGTGATGAAGTGTCTGTGTGCCACCTGCTACAGGAAACCAAACCAAACAAAAAGATAATGCAGACGCTTTCTGTCAGATCAGGCTTTAGCCGCGACTCGGTTTGTGCTAGCGTGATGTGATTAGCAAGATTTTTCTGTTTTGACTCTATTTCCAGCCAAAAAAAGTTAATAAAACAAAAACAGATGTACATTTTCCCTCATATTAGACAGTGACTGATGTTACTTCGTTAGTATAGCATTGAAGCTACAAGGCTAATTTCGTTAACGTAACAGAATGCTACAGTATAATATCCTTTAGGCAGACATTTTAGACAATCTACTGTACTACCGCTCCACCCTCTAAGCCACGCCTCCTAGATTTTGAAAGAGGAATTGTACTGAAAATATGTCATTATGGACAATATATATAGTCATTTGGACAATAACGAGATTCCTCTTCGAACATACAGTACATTTGTCTTTTTTTTTTTTTTTTTTACTTTTTTTTTTTTATGTAGGGCTACAAAATTTTGTATTCATCCAGCAAAATAAAAAATGTTGAGATTGTTACAACATTAGCAATATTATTACTTCAAGCCTTAGCCTTAGCCATTTAAAATTCCTTTAAAATTTCTTAAAACTCAATAGTTTTTTGATCAAAAAAGTAAAAAAATAAAAAGTTGGGTTATATCAGTGAATCACAGTGTAATCAGTGTCATGCTATGGTGATACAAAGACAAAACAAACATGGAGGAACAAAATGAATATTCCCTTTCTGTTTTCTATACTATATTAGAAAAAGCCTGACGTTGATTTTAATATTACATTTTTAAAAAATATTCAACATTATATTGATGTTTCAACTAAACATAGCAACAGTTATGCTGTATTATGACTCTATATAATATGACTCTTATTAATGAATCAAATTTAGAGAGAAAACTAGGCTAGTTAGTTAGCCGATAGTAAGAACATCATGGAGTGAGCCGTTGTATCGATCTTTTTCTGTCACGATTATGTTTGAGAAAAAAAAGAAAAGTGTCTTAAGGGAACTTTAAAGCAGCCTAGTAATAGTTGAGGGTATTGCTTGCAAAAAACAGCTTCTAATTGAAACTCTACTGACATTGTGTGGTCTATGAAGACCTTTAAGACAAGCCAAGGAATAGGGTTTTTTTTTTTTTTTTTAAGTGAATGTTTGCTCTAGCTCTATCATCTCTGAACAACATGAGGAACTACGACAGGAGGGTCAGCACTAACACAGTGTACTGTACGAGCCAAACACCTGTTGGAGCGCTCGCACCGCCACTCAAAGTGCTTTCCTTCTGCGCTACCAACACGCCAACACAATGCCACGTAGGCAATACTGCCAAAAATGCTAGGACGTGATTAATTGCACCAGGAATAGTAAATAAGCGGCACTCGAACAAGGACCGGGCACAAGATGAGTCACATTGCATTTGGTTCTCAAATGACTCACTGAACACGACATGAGGTTGGGATTAAGGGAACGGAATAACGAGCATGTTAGATGATGCTTTGTATAAAAACCAAAAGCCACAACTCATGACCGACTCTTATTAGGACATTTAAAGGTCCAGAACTGGACTTAGACTTTAGAATTTTTTAAAACAATTAAAGGTTTAAGAATAACTTTAAAGACCACACCAAAACCAAAACAAGAGACAGACCGAAGCCACCCAGTGACAGTAGAACATCCTGTGTGTATAATGTTTCATTCATCTAAAAATAGGATCGGTACCAGCTGAGCCAGAGAGAGAAAGTGTATACTAGCATTAGAGACAGCGGTGTGTGAATTCTTCTGTTTACACGCCAAAGCCATGTAAGAAGGGTTTTTTTAATTTACAATTTAGAGGAAACGTCCCAGAACAGAAATTTCCAACGCTGTTTGAGCCATTCGCTAACGGTCATGACATTTAACCAGGAATCCACAATATATCCATATGACATGATTAATAATGATGAGTGTTTAAATATAAAGTTTTTATAAATGGAAAGAATATGTTTTGCATCATCGTTTTTAAGGAGTGTGTTCTGTTTCCTTTGTTAACAGGATACTTGATTCTTTGAAACACATTTAATTTAATAGATTTAATAGATTAACTCTTCACTTCTTATAACAGCATGAAATGTGGTGGCTTCAATCTTAGCATATTACTCAAAGCTATATTTAGGAAAACTAATGAATATAAACTGAAGACCCATCCTCAAACAAGAAGATTATGAACGTCTGATTGTGTTCCACTGGAATCAAAGATAAGGCTGTTTATTTTACCCATCATGCTTTGCTGCACTGATCAGGGTTGTTTCCACATGTAAAGCTGCAGGACTGAGCAAGTGCAGAGACACAGAAGTGCTGAAAGGGCTGATGGGAAAAAGTGCTGACTAGGAACAGCGAGGTTTAGGGACTGGAGCAGGAGCTGGTATTACGTCATACTGTTTCAGCCAGACCACTCAACACACACACACACACACACACACACACACACACACACACACTCACTCAGGCTTAAACACACACCAGTATGTTAGACACACTGTACATTAGAATGAGATGTAATATTTTGTCATAGTTTCTATCTTTCGTAGTTTACTTCACGCCTGTATTAGACAGGAAACAGCCTCCAATTATCTTTAATAAAGTTAAATTATGTTGTTACAAGAACATCAGGTTTTATCACAATTTCGCCTTGCTGAAATTATATCATTTATTCAAAGACATCTGGCCTTGGGTAAATACTGTACATCGAGCCTACAAGGTCATTTCCAGAGATCTTTTGCACAGCCACAAAGTACGATCCTCATAGCAACTCCTGTCTATTAAAAACGAACAAGAAATCATTTAAATGATTAATGATAACCAGGAACCTACAGGAAGCCGAGCATGGGATATGATCAAGTAATATTCCATTTTACTTCCAAGATATAAAGACAAATTTTAAGACTTGCTGGTGTAGCAACATGGATCTCACTCACCGTCTATACCGCATTATCTGGTATACAGTGTCGCAGGGGGTCAGGAGACTTAGGGCATGAGGCAGGGTACACCCTGAACGAGGTGTCAATCCATCGCAGGGCACACACACACACTCTCACATGTTCATTCACACACTACAGACAATTTGGGAACACCAATTAACCTAATCTGCATGTCTTTGGACTGTAGGAGAAAACCAGAGTACCCGGAGGAAACCCACCAAACACAGAGGAGAACATGCAAACTCCATGCACACAGACCCTGAGGATCTCCCCAAGAATCGAACCTGGACCCTGGAGGTGCAAGGCGACACTGCTAACCACCACTCCACTAGCCAACATTGATCTAATGGTTTTTTTTTTCTGCCATATAATTACTTGAATATGACTTTCCACAACATATCGAGTCATGGATCAAGGTACCTTATTCATGGCCGGGACACAACAATTCTAGATACTTATTTCCTGATATTCACAGCTGTAGCCTTATGTTTTCTGCATGTCCACCAGGGGGCGTAAACCTCTTCTGACTTCCTGATGACACAATACAATTTTTAAGCTGAACTATTAAATATTTTATATATACGATTTAACCGATTTTGCTGCAATATGAAGTGACATAATACATCTTTGACACATAGCGCTTAAAACCCAGAGCATTTTAGCTAATATTTGTTTTGCCATTTTTTAAATAAACATATGCTGTATAGGGCTCAGGGTTTCACAGTACAGAGTGGGGAATATATATATATATATAAATATCTAATATAAATTACATAGCATAGATTAGATTACGTTTAAACGTTGTTCCTTGAATTTCAGGTGTAGGATTAAAACAGGTGGTCAGAGACTCCCTTAATGACGGCTGAAACCTCCTGGAGAACACAAGAGCCTCTGTATATGTGTGTGTGTATGTGTGTGTGTGTGTGTGTGTGTTATAATTATAAGCTTCTTCTTCTTATCTGATGTAGACATCAGGGCCTCTAGAGAGCGATGTATAGCTGTGCTGTTCCCCTTATAGGATTGTGCAGTCATGAGAAAAACACACACACACACACACACACACATACACACACACACACACACACACACACACAACAATCGAGAGTCTGATCACATTACTCCTGATTGAAAGATAAAAAATGCCATATGACGCAAATGCTGCATTATGACGCGTTAGAAACGTGAAGTCTTAGAAACAAGGATGCGCTATTAATCCTTATGGACATACAGTAAATAAATGAAACACAAAATAGATGTTAAAAACTGAATACAGTGCAATATCAAGCTGTGTGATACGCATTGTATTAGGCATCATATAAGACTAAGTGGCAAATAAAGTACTGTATGAGGTATGGTGCATTATAAGCCCTTTGTAAGCATTGCATAAGCATTAGAAACTACTATATGCATCTAAAAGAAATAAATATAAACTATATTAACAATATTAAGCATTTTTCATAGACATTATAATTATATAGTAAGCATAATAAGCGCTAAGACATCAAGACAAATGAAAATATATTAGGCATTATAAGCATGTACTGTACAGTGGTAGGCTAGGGTGATATCGTCTGCACTATAAGCACATCTAAAGTACAGATATAATGCACATGCTACATACTGTATGAACAAAGAGGCAGATACACTACATTAAGGCTTCATAAGCAGGTCAAAATGACAAGATATTATCAAGGGTTGTAAATGTTTATGATAAGAGAAAATGTCAGCTAATGTACATAACGTGCAATGGTTTAAAACCCGGTCGAGAATAAAATGCTTCACTCCTGATCCAGAAAATAAATAAATGAATAAATAAATGAATGAATGAATGAATGAATCTTCCTGAAGATCATAAACTATTGTTTAAATAAACCAAAGCAGCGGAAAAGCACGAGACGATATCAAACTTTTTTCCGAAGGCACATGAGCCGATTTGTTTAATCTCCTCCCCTTTCTCTTTCCCTGACCAATCAAATGTCAATTATTTAATGGGATGGAAATCTGAATGGTTGCCATGACACCCACCTGAGTTCCAGTTCCAGTGAGGGGAGGACGCTCCACTCATCTGCTCAACAATCCCTTCATCCGCTCTTCTGCTGCTGTTTGTTCTTCTTCTAATCTCTTCAACTTCTGTTCACTCTTTCTCTCCTACTTTCCTTTTCTTCTTCTCTTTTCAACTCGTCTCTTCTTCGTCTCCTTTATTTCTCTTTCTTCTCCTCTCTGCCTAATTTCTTCTCCTTTTAGTATCTCAGATCGCTTTCGATTCTTTTTTATTTCAATTCCTGATTGTTTGTTTCTTCTTCACTTCTCTTTTCTCTCTCCCTTCCCTTCTTCTTCTCCTTCATTTCAGTTTTTCCCTTGCCTTCTTCTTCTTCCCCTTATCTTCAATTTTACAATCATTCTCTTTCTTCTTTTTGCTCTTCTTCTTCTTTCTTCCTTCCCCTTCTCTTTCCTTCTCTTCTTCTCCTTTGATTTTCTTTCTTGCAATTCCTTCAGACCTTGCCCTCTATATTCTCTCTTTTCTATTTATGCTTTACTTCAATTTTTCTTTTCCATTTACCATTTTCTCTTTTCTCATTACTTCTCATCTCTTCTCGTCTCGCTCTGTTCTGGTTTTGTTTAACTATGACCTACTGTACGTTTGCTCTCATTTCTCTTCCATTATCTTCCTCTGTTTACTTCCCTTCCACCCTTTGCTCCTACTTTTCTCTTCTGAACTCTCAGGGTTCAGTTGCCTTCCTCTCGTTCCTTGTTCTCCCTCTTTCTCTCTCTCTCTCTCTCTCTCTCTCAGTTACAGCCTGGAGGAAGTGTGTGATGAGAAGCTCGTAAATCAGGAGCCTGCTGTGCGCCTCACTCTGGACTGGGAAACCATTCGGAGATCTGGCACTGACCCAATCCCCCCCCCCCTTTTTATCCCCCCACCTCTATAAATACGGCGCATCCTCCAGCGAAAGACAGCAGAATGGACGAGTCTCCCATGCAGCCAGTGAGACATCACAGCATATGGATATTTTATGATATCTTATCATTTCCACAAGCTTTTAAAGTGATACGGTGATAAATCGAACGTACGCCGTGTTTACCGCTGGCCCTGCTCCGCAAAATCATCTTTAAGGCTAATATAATGCAAGTAATGCAAACCTATAGCTACCAGTTTGGCTACCTGTTTAGCTACCAGCTTAGCATTGTCTAAATCACTGGCTCTTACCCTTTTCTCCATTGGAGCCTTCCTTCTACTCATATCTAAGAAAATCTGATGCAAGAAGTAATGCGATTGGATCGTCTCGACTTGTCAAATTTTGCAAAAAAAATCAGATGGCTACAGAAAGTGTTGTGCTCAAAATGTGGAAGTGTGAACGCTTCTAAAATAAGGCTGTATAGTGATTTTTAAAGTAAAGTATTTGTTATGGTCAACCTTGTGTGTCAGAGAGTAATAATTTGCCAAAATGAGTAAAAGTCGGAAAGTGCCTTTTATCTCGTTTTGCTGTAAAACTGTTCATATGAAGGAATATAACCACACCATTGGTTTGAGTTGAATTGGTTTGAGCACTATATTTAATATATAAGCATCTATGTGATAAAAGAAAGCTGTTAGCTCTTAGCCGTTTAGCTGAAGAGCGGAGGTAAGAGAACATCACGGACATCTCCTGTAAATCTAAAAGCCTTAAACAAACAGCGTGAACAAACCCACTGACAAATTCTGTTTATTTTATTTCAAGAGGAAGCCTTAACACACATTCCTGTGTCACGATGCGGCGAAACCGCCTCAGTGTCGAGTTCAGCTCCAAATCTAGCCGCGTGTGAAATATCGGCGGTAACGTGAGCCACGCGGATGGAGGTGTGAGAACTCAGCGTGTCAGCGCGGGGCCTCCGGCTCGGCTGGCGCGTGTTATGTAAACGTCTGAGTTTTCTGCTCATGACCCCAACTAGCCTAATGTACTGTATTTCTTCTCTCTCTCTCACACACACACACACACACACACACAGACACATGCTTTTATCAACCTCATGTGCTCCTAAGGATATATTCTCCACTTCATCAGGAAGAAGGGATCACAGAAGGGGGAAAGAATGTTCCTACACCGGGTCTTCAGGAGAAAAAAAGCTGAATATTGGAAGATTTTACATCATATTTAATTTATTTCAAGATGTATAACTGGAAACACACACACCTCCATAGCTTTACACAATGCTAGTCAATGTTAGCACCTCTGTTTATGCTAATCAGGTAACTTTCAGTCAGTGTGGAGGTCACAAGTGGATTAAAAAAAACAAAAAGTATTAATATTATTGATGAGTTTCAACAGGTTTGTTACTATACAGTAAAGTTAAAAGTAGAAATAGTGTAGGTTGAAAAATAAAGTGGTGAAATTCTTGCCCCCCCCCCCCCCCCCACACTCATGAGTGAATAGCTACGAGTAACCTTTTTCAAAATGTCACCTCATTCAAACACAACTCGAGTTACAGTAAAAATAAAAAAATTAAAAAAAAATTCTTCATTACTGTCATTCAGATTAAAGGTTAACGAACCACCAATTAAACCCTATAAAAGTGAAAAAAAGAGCTAAACAAATAGCACTCTTAGACACTCGGGTGTGTTTGGTGCCACATGTAAATGAAGTTGTTTTGCATCCTGGCTTTTTTATGAAATTCAAATTCAGCCTCCGAGCACAAAAGCCGAGCTGAACCTTATTTCGTATTTTAATGTCAAGCTGTCTTTATGCGACCTGATGAATTTTGAGTTCATAAAACGACGTCCAATGGACAAATGGAGATCGTTTTTCTCGTCCAAGGAGTCGAGATGAAGGACTTTTATCTGAGCTGTGCAGCGTCAAGACACGCTGGAGAAATGCTAATGTTTATGTGAAATTCGCAAAATAAATATTTCACCTGCTAGCTAGTAATAAAAATCTAATTAGCTCTTTATTTTATTATATTAAGTGAGGACATACTGTAGATAAGAGAATAAATTAAACCGCTGTAAATGGTGGAGAACTCTTTTTTACTGTTGCCATGGTGCAGTGTTGCCAGGTACTTGGTTTTCCCACATAACTGCTGTGTGTGTGTGTGTGTGTGTGTGTGTGTGTATCAATCTTTTTCTTTTTTTTATTGAAACTTCCAATAAAAAAATCCCAAATCCAAACTCTCATCTTCGCTCTTTCCATCACATCTATTATCTAATCTTCGCCCACATCTAAACCGGTTTCTATTTAAGAAAAGACTTAGCATGTTTTAAATTGTTCTAACAATCATCTCACATCACTTGTAAAGCCTTGCACTTTGGCAATTAACTATGCAGCGTTAACTCCCCTGCTAGGTTAATTATCATGCTAACGCCGCTCTGAAATCGCCTGTGCCCCCTGACAATCTCCGTTTCCCTGAAGCAGATAATGATTAGCGTACAATGAGGACAGAGTTCCTCATTCTTCATGCAGCATTCAGGTTTTTACTCTTTGAAACACTCTCAGGTTAAATTCTCATTACGTGGAGTTTTGAGATAATCAGGCAGGGCACTTAAGAACGGAAAAATTTGACGTCAAGAGCCGCAGAACACCAGCGGAGGCTCGTCACTCATCAGCTCTCAGTTCCTGCTGAATTTCCACTTTTCTTGGAGAGGTCATTTAAAATCTCCGGCTGTCACAGATGGTTATTACTGGCAGTGGTTATAGAAAACGGTCTCGGATGCAGCTCATTACCGAGCCGCCGTGCTGAGGAAGAAGACTGAGTCGCTCTGTGAAAAGTTCGGCTTGAATTTTAAACGAGCAAATTAATGTCTTAGATGGATTGCTGATGGTGCAACAAATGACCACATGGGGGCAAAGTAGGGGTTTTATTGTTTTGCTAGTAACCTTGAACTGCCTTACAGGGTGGTCTTTCGGCTGATCCAGTCGAGGGGTCGCCACAGCGGAACATCTGTTACGCAACAAACTTCCTGATGCGACTGTCCCATTTTATCCGGGCTTGGGACCGGCACTGAATCCAATGGCTGGGGTTTGAGTATTGGCTGCGAATCGAACCCAGGCCTTCCGCACCAATGCCTTTAAACTGGCTTACATATGGATTGGAAATAAAATATATAAATAGTATGAAATACTTTGTGACATGCTAGGAAAAAAAAATCATTGATGTAGTACAGTTTTTTTTCCCAAATTTGTTATAAAAAACATTACAGCTACTTATAAACTGTCTGGGTTTCCCCCTAGTGGTGCACTATTGTAGGTAGATGTACTGCATCTGTACAGTAGGAGGCACTACAGTGGAGATTCCTGTTATTGCTTAGTTTGTTTATCACAATTAAGATGTTACCTGCACTTACTGTACACTGTGCTTGGAAACTATTTCATTACAGATGCGAGACTTTAAAAAAATAAAGAGCTTAAAGAGGAGAAACCTTGAATGATTTTCCTTTCGGGTTAATAGAGACGTTTTATCTCGTCTTCGCTTGTCTGCGAGATCTTTCTGAAATATTAACAAAGATGAATCAGCAAGCTCTGCAGCCAGACAGATGATGTAAAGCCCTGAAATGTCTGCACTAAGCACTATATTATATTTACAAGGTCTGTGCTCCTATAAATAAAACAGATTTTTTTTTTTTTCAAAAATCTGATTATTTATACTGAATATTTGCTATTTTATAGTAAAAATTTTTGACTGGTGTATCTGTTTTTGTTATTATTTTGTGTTGTTTATTTTCTTTCTTTTCTTTCTTTCTATCTAAAAGAAATAGTATTCTGTTAGTTGGGAAGCAAATATTTTCTTTTTAACTGTTTATTTATTACTCTTAGCATTTTATCTTAGCTAGCATACTGTATGTTCCAAGTGAACACTGCCATAACTCTAGCCACGATAAATATTTAATAGATTTTATGTTTGTAAAGCAATGAATTTATTAAACATAATCTATAAAAATAAAATAAATGTTTTGCCTGTACATTGAACAGAACTCGCTCGTTAAATGATATCCTTACGTTTCATACATTGGAGGACGAAAAACCAGTCTCAGAAAATTTTCTCTCTGTGTGTCTGTATGTCTGTCCAGCCAGATTTTGTCACAGTATCATCCAAACTGTCTGGACAGAATGTGATGAATCTTTTGCAGTCCTTAGATCTCTGCCTTAAGTTTAACCTGCACCATAAGTGAAATGTAAATGTTGAGTAAAATGAACATGAAAATGAAAATGTTACGAACGTTTATGTGTGGGATTTAATAATCTACTTTAAAATAATCTACTAATGCGCTACTGTCTCAATGTAAACAAACACCTGCA
>JAQMYG010000011.1:26587468-26598290 GCA_030014215.1 Clariallabes teugelsi
AACCTGTACATGATGTTTAAAGCAGTGATGGAGTTAGGAGGATATCACCAGGTAATCATCATCATCATCATCATCATTATCGTCTCATTAACCACAATTATATATAAAACAACAAGAGTGTAAATTTATTCCTAATCCATAAAGTTCCTCATGTTCCTGCTGAACGCGTCACTCTCCTCATACTGACTGTGTACTGACTCTCAGGCTTCTCTTTTTACATTTAAATTCTAATATGTATAGATATAATAACCAGAAATGACACTTTTAAGTATGAGCGTCATTTTTTCTATTTATTATCTATTTTATTATCTATCTATTTTACATTTTATCCTGAAGCACTTCACAATTAACACGGTTGTAATTGTAAATATCCATTTTTAAGTGTAAAGTATTCATTTAGTAAAATCACTTTTACCTTGGGTAAAAAAGAAATATATCCACATTTAAATGTAATGTAAATGTAAAATGTAAATGTTTAAATCAGTTTGATATATATATATATATATTGTAAAAAAAACATTAAAAATAAATAAAATAAAAAAATAAATAAATATATGTAAAATTTTGTAAAAAAAAAAAATAAATAAATAAATTATAAAAAAAATAAAAATTAAAAATTATATATATATATATATATATATTTTTTTTTTTTTTTAAACAAAATTTTACATATATATATTTATTTATTTATTTATTTTTATTATTTTTTTTTTTTTACAAAATTTGACATCCAATACGTTTTTTCCTGATATCTGATCCACTTTTTTTCTCTTTTTTTTTTTTTTGCTGGTATTTCTTCGAAACCGATCCCGTGTTTCAGATCTGCACCGCCTCTAATTATATAAAATCTGGCTTGTTTACTTACAAGGATTTTTGTTCAATCCTGCTATTCTGGTTAAATAGATAAATAAATAGAGAAATACTTTATAGATCCCAAAGGAATTTAAGAAAAACGTCCACAATAATGTGTGTTGTGTTCAAATACAATATTTTAAATGGTTTGAAAAATTATTTAAAAAACATACCATTTTATATTACACCAAAGATGCTACTCTAATTAATATTTTTTAAGGATATCAAATATTAATTTTGTTACGGGGGTGGAAAATCGAAAAAGCCTAATTTAAATTACAGTATTTATATCTAAGTGTTTAACAGCTATTAGCATAGATTTATTTTTAATTAAAAAAATGTGTCCGAGTCCAATTAGTGAGAAATCTTTTAATGATTGGAATTAAATAAGAACAAAAAGGGATAAACTACGATCAAACTGAAATAAAATGAATCTGTACTAGAGGTCTACTGGAAGTTTACCTTAAAGAAAATTCAATTTAAAAAATGATATTTGACATTACTAAAAAGTGAGTAATTTTATCAGGAACATCAGACAGATTAGTACACAGTCAGCTGTACACACCAAAAACAAACAAACAAACAAACAAACAAACAAACAAAAATACAGTAAATCCCAAAAGATTTTTGAAAAAAAATATTTATATGGTTATAGCATTAAAGCACAAGTCAAAACTTTGGACACACATTCTTTGTTTAGTGATTTTTTTCCTGCATTTTAGAACAATACATATTTTTTTAAAGTCTGAAATAACACACATGGCATCAGGTAATGAAGTAACAACAACCACAACAGTCGGTTGTTATTTTAAGACACAAAGGTCAGCAGTTCTGTTACACTTCTTGCACAAACAGTATTGTCAGGTGTGTATATCAGTTTCTGTTCCTGGTGAAGATGGAGTCTGGTGGTGCAGGTAGTCAGGGACAGTTTTAGGAGAAGTTTTAGTAAATTATAGTAACTCCGAGTGTGTAGCGTGACTTCACCCCGACTGCCAGCTTTAAACTACATTTAATGATGTTCAAAGTGACAAGCTTTTGTGTTTAAGTCTAATGATTGTGCGTGTTTAAAGCCCTGTGTGTGTGTGTGTGTGTGTGTGTGTGTGTGTGTGTGTGTGTGTGTGATCTGCCAGGTGACTGCACAACAGCTCTGGAAGAAAGTCTACAACCTTCTGGGAGGAAACCCTCGCAGTACCAGCGCAGCGACATGCACACGCCGCCACTATGAAAAGTGAGAAGAGTGAGAGATTAGTGAGATTAAAGCTTCTTCTCTTTCTGCTCGTTGCTCATTAAACCTGATCCTCCTGTTTGCAGGCTGCTTCTTCCGTATGAGTATCACTTGGCCGGATACGGAGACGAGGTTCCCATCACACTGCCCCGACAGCGCAAACGCTTCCACTCTGACGAGGAGTTCAACCAGAGCTCCAAACGTGCAGACTTCACACACCTGCACCAGTTTAACCAGGTAAACACACACACACACACACACACACACACACACACACTGTACAGGTGCTCTGTGAAACTGGTCAAACAGGGAAATGTGGTCCCGATGGCACAGGGTGTACTTTCTTATTAGTTATAATTTCACGTGAGAGAATAATAACTGACGTCATGTTTAGAAATAAAAAAACAAAAGTTTATTTTAAAACCGGGAGGGCGTGGCAGTGAGGACAATCAGAGTTTATAAATAAATACAGAATAAATTGTTAATAACAAAAGTCTCTCTAACTATAAACAATATACCTTGTATTTCATACAGTATTTTGCACAGGAATTAATTTATTATTTTTTTTATAAACTACTTACAGTAAGTAAATTAAATGTATAAATACAAAATGAATTTTTTTTTTTTATTATTTATTATATTTATAATAACTGTTGGTTTTGGAAAAAGACTGTATGAAATGCAAGGTTTATTGTTTATAGTTAGAGAGGATTAAGCTAATAATAAAAAAAAAATTATTAATCCTCAGTTTAGTTCATTTATGTCCATTTATGAAGAGAGAGAGAGAGAGAGAGAGAGGTATTTTAAATATTTCTTTATTTTTGTAGTTAGTTATAAGTTCTTTTACCTGGTTACCAAAATAGTATTTATTTCATTGCTTGTTTTTTGTTTATTTGAGGGTTTTATTTGAAATGTATTTAGTTTAATCATTATTTGATTTATACTCTTAACCAATCTTTTATTATTATTATTTTGCTATTTATTTAAAATCACACATTAGCTATAAAATTCTTCATTTGTTAATTTCCTCCATTCTCATTGGCACATGTGTGTTTGCCCTTCAGTACCTCCCACCTGGTCCATTATCTCTACCAAGCTACCTGGCCATGTCCCTGCCCTCCATCCCGCCCCTCAGTTCTCCGCTTCACCCTCGGCCCATGATGACCTTCATCCCTCCTTCCCCGATGGAGACGGGAAACGTTAAACAGTCACTAGAGTTCCTGCGCCACCTTGCTCAGGAGTACAAATCATCCTCGGGATGGACGGAGCCTCTGAACCTCAGCAAGAAACAGGATAGACTGGAGGCATCCAGCAACGTTCCGTCATCCTTCACGTCCCCCGCTACTAAAAAGAAGGAACCCAAGTTTCTAAATGAAGCTCCATCACTTCAACCACAAAGCAGCCAGCCAGCAATCGGTGAAGCTCCACCTCCTGCACAAGCACTCATTAATCAGAGGAACAGGGATGAATCGAATGTAATCAACCTTACATCTTCTTGCTCCAGCAATCCCAACTTGTGGAAAGTGGCTCCAAGTTCTCCTCCTCTTCCTCTTCCTCCTCCACCTCCTCCTCCGCTTTCTCATCACATCCCACCTTACCCCAGCACCGTCCAAGCCAAACACACACCACAGCAAAGTCTACCAGTGTCCAAATCAGGCTCCTCAACCAAATCTCAGCTGAGCCCTGGACCCTTAAGCCCCACTTTACCATTAGACCCATACGCAGGTATGGAGATCCAAATCCCATTGTCTTTGCTCCAGAATTTGATCAAGGAACGTCTTCTGCTGAACACCGCATCTAATCAACATCATCTACCAAGATCCAAGCCCAGTGAATCTCCCAACTCACTGCCGGAAAGAATGACCTCTGAACCTAGTGCTGATCAACCTGCAGATCTGAGCATAAAGAACCAAGTAAGAAGCATCAGCAAGAGTGACTTCAGCATGAGTGCTAGCAAGAGTGCTAATGAAAGACTGGCACCCGAAAGCAAACCGTTCGCTGTCAAGCCCCTGCAAATACCTGATCTGACCAAGTTTCCTTTTTATAATCATGTTTCTCACCTCAAACCCTTTCAAAGTGGTTTCCAGGAGCAACAAATGTGCACCAAGGAAGTTCCTTCTGCTCCTGTGAGGATCCCAGACCAACCAGGGGTCAAATCCCCAGGGTACAGCAAAGACGCAGCTCAGGTCGGAGCCGTCAACTCTGCTATGATCACCGAGAAAACAGCGGTCAGTTCCCCGTACGATAAAGTGAAATCAGCCTCAGCACCCTTCGTCCAGATCTCTCCAGAACATCTGAAACTTCTGTTTTCAAGCTCACCATTTAGACGTGAAAGTGGAAAAATATGCTAAGAACCTCCGTAATATTTAATAAGGCAGTCAGTGCTCAGGGTGAAATAAACATACCTAAACATACCTGTTTACATACGCACCATCAGTCTGGAAACAGAGCTGACTGAGATTGTAGATTCACTGTAATTAAATGAAAGATACTAAACATTTCCTTAGATTTTTATAGTAATATATAAAACAGTTAGTTCTGATCAAGTAATCTGATTGGAGGAGGCATTTGAGGACTGGTGATATAGACCATAACACAACTGGGATGTTTAACCATACGTATCACTCCACATTACAGGTGTTCTAACAATCGTTAAAAAGGATTTGGCCAAATCTGTTAATTAATGAAGTGAGGTGTTTCAATCAGGTCCCCTTATTCCCAGTGAAGGACAGTCCTAATGTTTCAGCATAATGAGACATCTTGGACAATTCTATACTTCCAACTTTGTGGCAACAGTTTGGTGAAGGTCCTTTTCTGTTCCAACGTGACTGAGCCCCAGTGCACAAAGCAAGGACTATAAAGACACGGTTTGAGGAAGAACAGATCCCTGACCTCAACCCCATCGAGCACCTTTGGGATGAACTGGAACTGGAAGATCACGAGCCAGACCTTCTCGTCCAACATCAGTGCCTGATTTCATGAACGCTCACCAGAATGATGGATACAATGTCACTGCAGGTTTGGGGAATTTTGTCAATATAGTGTATGTTCTCTATAACTATGATGTTTTTAAAATGAATCCCAGTTTAACATAAAGCTAAAGATCTAAAGATAGAGTAAAATTTACTACAGCTTTTTATGTGTGGGGAATTTCACAATGGGTTCAGGACTTGCCTTTCAAATTCCTCCATTTCCACAGTTTGAGGTTAGGAAGAATAAATGGTCACAGTAACACATATTTGGATTTTTGTTATGGATATAACAAAAGTTATCGAAAAACATTTAAAACAACCCAATAGCAACTTTATGGATATTGCTAATCAAAAATAGACCTAAGATATGTTGATGGTTATCCACTGTAAAAAAAAGAAAAAAAAAAGTTTTTGGAACCATCACCTCCGTCCTGGACGTGATGCGCCGTGCCATGTGCCAGACTCGGAGATCTTCCTGATGGCAGGGATGAGCAGAAGTAAGAGCTTCGAAATGAGCCGAACTTCATTTCTGTAATAAATATTGTTGATGTTTTGTGCTCAGTAGAGAAACTAAACTTGAAACATGAAGATTCATGAGATTAATACCTGCTTTTGAAGGATTATAAAACTCAGGAATAAGCTGCCTTATGAAAACATGCTGGACAAACTGTGACTTCTAATTTGGCGAATTAAAATCCTTTGTGTTGAAGAAACTCCGGCACTTTGCTGCAGAAAGAAGTCAGTTATTTTCTATTTATGTATAATAATCTTTTTTCATGTTTTGTTAATTTGCAGTGTTATTGTTTTTCTTTTTTTCTTTTTTTTTTTTTTACACCTCAGGATAAAACATGATGTTTGAAGCTTAAAAAGGTTATGAAATTTGTACATAGTTACATTTTATATAAATTTTAAAGACGCAGAATTTTTTTTTTTTTTTGAGATTTTTTTTTACGGTTGTAAATGACATATATTGAACTTTAAAAGAAAAAAAAAAAAAAAAAACATGATCATATTGTTGCCTGATCTCTGTAGATTTGAAATTTTCAGTGATTGTTTTGATAAAATTTTTTGATTTCTGTAATATTTACAATAAGTAAGAATATACTGTATAGTGTCTGGAATTTTCTAAATCTGAAAATAAAGCTCTTTTTAAATTAATTTTAGCTCACACTTCTTTTTAAGAGCGTTTTGCAATATACGAAAACTTGTTTCAGGCCAGGACAAGTTTTTAAACAAAACAACTGATGACAAATTACAATCATGAGAATTTGCATAGAAATTTAAAACCTGAGCAAAGCCAAACCCACACCGTAATATGTCTCATGGCATATTTCCAAAATAACCACCTTTTGTAACACATGCTTGTCTTTGTTAAGAATGATATTAGTCATGGCTGTCTTGTTAAGCTTGTAATTCATGAATACCTTTATCTTACAGGAGAACTGTAAGTCATTCATTCCTTCATTGTTCCCTGTGTCACAGGTACAAAACCATAAATGCTTGTCATTGTAACTTAAAACATCTGCTTAAAATATTCCTTGGGCAAAACAGTAATAATAAAAAGATGTGTTATTTCACAATCGACGCTGTGGTTACAAGTAGAACCTGTTGTAAGGAGCCAAATGAATCCTGGGGTCCTGTTGGGGGCCCTGAATGTCCTTGCCATCGCACTCTTAGGTCCTGTAGTGACGCCGAGCTATGGTACCACCCTGAATCAGATAAAAGATGATACTTTTATCTATTATGTTGTGGAGCGTCCTCAAAACAACTTCCAGTTATCATTTATGTTATAGCAGTTACACCAATCGGCCATAACATTATGACCACTGACAGGTGATGTGAATAACACTGAATATGTCATTACAGGTGTGTGTGTGATACATTAAGCAGCACATGAACCTTTAAAAAAAAATTTTTTACTGAAGTTGACATGTTGAAAGCTAAAAAATGCAAATGTTAGGATTAGTATGACTGTGAGAAGGATTGTGGTGGCTAGACACCTGGGTCAGAGAGACCCCGAAAATGGAGCTCTTGTTGGATGTTCCTGGGGTGCAGTGGTCAGGACCTACCAAAAATGTTCCCCATCATGGAAACAGTGCTTCATGATGGCAGTGTCCTTCATCAGCAGGATAATGCACCCTGCAAAAATGGTTCAAGAAAGGTTGAAGGAACGGGACAAAGAGTTCAAGGTGTTGAACCTCCAAATTCTCCAGATCTCATTTCAGCCAAGCTTCTAGTATGAGATATGTTGGGGAAAAAGTCTGATCCATGGCGCCCTCACCTCATAACTACTGGCTACTACCGACAGCTTCGGGCCAGATACCAGAGGTCTAGTGGTGTTCATGCCACATCAGGGCTGTTTTGGCGGCAAAAGGGGAACATACGGGGCTATTACTGTAAGCGCGGCCATATTGTTATGGATGATCGGTGTAGAAACAGTCACTCCATCAACAGAGAACACCCGTCTTGAATTAAGACTTTGTAGAATGTCACTGTGTGTCACATTGCAGTATCAGATCAAACTCTGATACTGTGGTTTTCATTTCTTCTTAAAAACATGCGGATGACGTTATCAAAAGCTACAATCATTTCATCCTGTACACATTCTTCAGATTAAAAACTGGCATTATTTCCAGAACATCAGCGGTCGTAAAGTACAGAAAAGACTGACAAAAAACACTTTGAAGTGTAATGAAGTATTAAAAAAACTTAAAAAATTTTTTTTTTACTTTTGACTTAGACAGACTTTGACATAGTCTGTTCATTTATTAAAATGAAGTAAAATATTCTGTAAATTGATATTTACCATGAACGTGAATTTGAATTACTGACTAGCTAATTATATCAATATATTAACTTACTTAAATGATAAATTAGATTTAAATTTAGATAAATAATTGTAGTTAATGTTACAAATTTAGCAAAGCCTTCCCTCCCTAAAGATTGACACAGACCATATACGGTTCCCAAAATTTATATTACACGTGTAAGAATGTGTGTTAAAATGAAAAGAAAAAAGAAAAAAAGTCAGTATAGCAAATACAATGTGTTGTATAAACACTGAAATGATTGAACACAGACAAGGCTGATCCTGTGTACACGCCCATCTTTGGCAAATGCTAATGAATATTAATGATGTGCAAATGCAATGCTTGCAAGTCAAAAGGTGTCAAAACTAAAAAAAATGTTGGAAATACAAACAAGTGAAGATTTTTCTTGGCAGATTCAGTAAAAAGCTTGCATTTTTGTTTATTTATTTATTTATTTATTTATTTTTTTAAAGAAAATCATTATGAAGTCTCAGGTCACATGATCTCAGTGCCATGGAAGGGAGGTTTAGCCTAATTAGCATACGATAAGTACAGGCTGCACAAAACAATAAAAAAAAAATGTATTGATAGATGTGCAAGGTGAAGACAATTACTATACAGTTAAACCTTGGATTCTTTCATTCCTGAAGCATGCTTGTTATCCAAAAACACTCGTACATCAAAGCGAATTTCCTCCATAAGAAGTAAAGGAAACTCAGACGATTCGTTCCACAGCCAAAAATTTTCAAATGTAAAAATAATTAATACAAAATCTCAAGTAAAAATAAAACAAATTAACCTACATTTACGTTTGAAAAGTGTAGTAACGCACAGACGACAGAAAGGCATGAAATAGTTATAACAAAAACTAATGACACACGTGCTCTCTGCTTCCCGCCTTCAGCTGCTTATTCTCCCGCTCTTTTTGAACACGCAAATCTTTACCATTACTCACTACTGATAGTGTGTACTGATACACACTAGTGGACAGGTGAACAATAAACCCACCTCTGCGCGAGCACACACACACACACACACACACACACACACACACAAACACACACACAAGAAAAATTGAAGGTTTTTTGGACAGTCATTGAAATTACTTGCTGAATAATTTACTTTACAATTTACAAAATACAAATCATAAGCAAAAACAAAGCCAATGAAATATCTATTGCTATATCCCTCTCCTCAATATCAGAGTTGGCCTACATTATCCCTAATATCAGTCAAATGTTCCTCCTTCACACCTCCTCCTTCAGTGTTTTTTCTTTTTTTCTATTTTTATTATTTTCAACATAGTACATTAATACAGAAGACATCCAAGCTATGAAAGAACATGCATGGAATTATGTATTAAGCAAAAAAAAGTGTGTTAAACAACCCGGAATATATTTCACAGTAGCTACATTTAGCTTTGATGGCAGCTTGCGACACTCATGGCAAAGGACACTGGAATGGTTTTCAATTCCCCAGGTGTACCTAGCTAATCTGTGACATTTCTTGCCTACATTTACCATAGACCATCAGTTGTCTTGTGCATGGGAAGGGTGGGTACAGAATCAATACCATATTTTTTCTATTACAATTACTATACAAATTTATATTATGGCAGGAAGCACTCATGAAGTAAAAGAGAAAAGACACTCCACCAGTACTGTAAAAGAACTGTAAGAACTTTGAATGCATCCCCAAGTGCAGTCGTCAAGACCATCAAACGCTGTGATGAAACTTGCTCTCTTGAGGACCGTCCCTGGAAAGGAAGAGCAAGAGCTACCTCTGCTGCAGAGGATAAGTTTATTATAATGACGAGCCTCAGAACCCACTCAATTTACAGCAACTCAGATTAGAGTTATAGGTAGAGGACTGCGGCAAAAACCATTACATTGGACGAGCAACAACGCTGAAATGACTTGCTTGGTGAAACATGAGGGTTGGGCATTAGATCAGCGGGCGAAGGTCCTTTGGTCTGATGAGTCTGATTTTTGGGTTGAACTGCCATGTCTTTGTTATATGTCTTTGTTATATTTGTTATATGTCTTTGGAGATGGTGACAGATGGTTGCTGAATCTGTGCTTCTCACTGTGAAGTATGGAGGAGGAGGTGTGATGGTGTGGAGGTGTTTTGCTGGTGACTTAGTCGAAATTGAGAGCATAATTTAACCACCATGGCTACCACAGCATTTTGCAGCGACATGCCATTCCATCTGGTTTGCACTTAGTGAGACCATCATTTGCTTTCCAACAAGACGATGACCCCAAACACACTTCACTTAGGGAAGAGCTATTTGTCCAAGGAGGAGGGTGATGGAGCGCTGCATCAGATGACCTGGCCTCCGCAATCACCTACTCTAAATCCAGTTGAGATGGGTTTGGGATGAGTTGGACCTGATAGTGAAGGAAACACAGCCAACACGTACTCAACACTTCTGGGAACTTCTTCAAGATAGTCGAAAAACCGTACCAGGTGACGACCAAATGAGGCTGACTGAGAAAACGTCAGAAGCGTGCAAAGCTGGCATTGAAGGAGAAGGTGGATATTTTGAAGGATTGAAAATAAAACATATTCTGGGTTGTTTAAAACATTTTCATCGACTACATATGTCCATATTTGCTTTGATTTATTTTATTTTATGTCAGTTAGCCTAACCTACATGTCTTTGGACTGTGGGAGGAAACTGGAGCACGCGGAGGAAACCCACCAAGCACAGGGAAAACATACAAACTCCAAGGGAATCGAGCCTGGCCAGGAATCGAACCCGGACCCTGGAAGTGCAAGGTGACAGTGCTAACCACTACACTATTTCTATTTTATTATATTGAACTACAAACCGGATTCCAAAAAAGTTGGGACACTTAACAAATTGTGAATAAAAACTGAATGAAATGATGTGGAGATGGCAAATGTCAATATTTTATTTGTAATAGAACATAGATGACAGATCAAAAGTTTAATCCGAG
>JAQMYG010000011.1:26927594-26930094 GCA_030014215.1 Clariallabes teugelsi
AAAGTATAGATACCCAAAATTTCTACTTAAGTAAGGTAACGAAGTATTTGTACTTCGTTACTTGACACCTCTGGTGGTTAGCACTGTCACATGTCAAATCTCGTCCCTGGTCTGTGTGCGTGGAGTTTGCATGTTCTCCCCGTGCTTTGTGGGTTTTCTTTGGGTACTCTGGTTTCCTCCCACAGTCCAAAGACATACTTTATAAGTGTATTGGCATTTCCAAATTGCCTCTAGTGAGTGATCGGTGGTGTGAATGTGCATTCTTGCTACCTGAAATCCCTATCCAGGATGTACCCCGCTGGAGTTCCCTGTGATCCAGGCCAGTTTAGATAACGATAATTAATGGATGTTCAATTACATGCATATTGGAATAAGAACAACAATGATACACAAATACAATTAGTGCTGTATGATATGGTGACTTTTTTTTTATAAAAAAAAATTAAATCATATAATTGATTTAGCTCTTGGCAATGTGGCATCTAGTTATATATTCCTTCAATCCAACTTCAGTACTTTTAATGATTTCCTCTTCAAGCCATTTAAAGTACTATGTAGATCGATGTGCGTTTTAAAACAAATACAACCAAAATGAATCAAACCTTTCTTAAAAATAATGAAACTTTCATTTAGCATTGCCTAAATAATTGCATCTTATGAAAGCATTAATAAAAAAAATAAACTGACGCTGACCTTGATAAGACATTATCAAATTTTTATCTTATCTCCAAGCTCCTGGACCAAATAGTAGGAACTTTTTTTTTTTCTTTTTTTTTTACCGCATCAGTGGCGTGTGGAAGCACAAAATACTAATAAAAAAAAAAATCAAGCTTATTTTAATTTTGTGTTAAAGGCAATTGGCAAAGGCAGTCAGTTGTGAATGTGTGAAATGGCCCTATTCAATATGAAGTTTTCTCTCAAAATCTCACAGTTTGTTTTTTCCCTGCTCACCAGAGATCTATATCTATATCTACTGTATATTTCTGTAAAGCTGCTTTATGCCAATATTGATAGTTAAAAGTGCTATGTAAATAAAACGGAATTGAAGTGAACATCTCAGTTCACAAGACAGAAAGTGTTTGTGTGTAAAAGAAGGTTGGCGATATATAAGAATGAAGGTGTCTGGGTTGAGCTCTAGGTCACTGAATCCTCCGGGACCCCCACGTTTACAACACCGAGGGTGTCCGATGCACCGCCCGAGAGATCTTTATTAAACTCCGCTAAGACATGCTTCATGTTTCAGTGGGGTTAAAATCCAGCATGGGTTGCAATGTGTCAAGGAGAAGCTGGAGAGTGAAAAACAAAACCAGCTTTGCACTTTGCTCCTTCACTACAGGAACTGTTTAGGATGTTCAAGCTCGATGGCAGGGGTTCCTGACTGAATTCTTTGTGGTCATAAAAAGAGAAGATGAGTGCAATTATGAAGATCCTCAATTGATCATTGGTTCGCTGATTTATATAAATGGCTCTGACGCACTCGATTTGTACGACTTTGAGTTTGACAGCTCTGGGCACAAAGGTCGCATGACCAAGCAGCTGAAGGTAATTTATTTGGCTCGGGTGGTGAGGACAAGCAAACAGAGCGGAGTGTGGAAGTGCGTGGAAGAGGGGAATGAATGAGAGACAGAAGGACATTAAAGAGAGACAGCTGCAGTGACAGGGATGAAAGATTACGGTTATGTAACATAAAATGCATGAAATGAAAAAGCCAGTTTTCAATGTCCGACTGAGAAGGATAAAGAAAAATGAGGGAAAGGCAGATTGAAGATGATTAAAAGAGATATGTGTCTGAGAACCCACTGTCTGTTCTCTGTAACTGATCATCCCTTCTCTCAGCAGGCTGTGCTGATAGTAAAGGTTGCACACCAACGTTAAACTATCCAAGTGCGGTTCGGTAAAATATTTTTCACCAAGAAGTGAAAAATTCACATAGAAAGGCATCTTGTATTACTTAGTATTACATATCATACTGGATGATTTCAACACTTTAGATTGTACATGCATGCATAGGCGTTTGAAGTGGGGATCCAGCGGAACGCCTCACACCCACACCCCGGCACCCCACCTCGGGCACCCCTGCGGCTATGCTCCCCATACACTTCTCTTTACTGCACAATTTTTTTCCCATAAACGATTTAGGCTTACATCTTTCTGACTTTCATATTCATATAGGCCTATCCTTACAAAATAAATAACATTATTAGGGATGTGGCAGGGGGGATATCCTTTAACTGCACCACAAACTCGAGTGAAATATTACTTTTCTACTACTGACAAAATATCTTCAAAGGCACCAGGCTGTTTTTTATGTCTGTGTATTTAGATCTTTTTGTATTTCTATCTTTCCTTCAAAAAAATGTCAAACGTTGCCAAGTCGTGAAATCCCCCTAATTCATTTGCTCACTCCACAATTGTTGAATGTACAGTAATATTTCTAAATCGGGTGAGTGAGCCTGATTAGGTTTGTGCCAGCATATCCCAACTCCAATCAGAAATTATC
>JAQMYG010000011.1:26932594-26937881 GCA_030014215.1 Clariallabes teugelsi
CTGCACAGTATGAAAATCATCCACCGAGACCTGAAGGCGGGAAACGTCCTGCTCATGCTGGATGGAGACATCAAACTCGGTCTGTATGGTACTGCTGTTAGTGTCAATAATAACAACAATGATGATAATAATAAGCTAAGAGAGTATTCAGTGGTAATTAAACCAATGAACAGACTTTATACGTTATACCACAGTGATGTTGTATTCTGTGTCCTGATTGGTCAGAAGGTGTTGATTAATTCTCTGCAACAGCAGTCTTGAGAGTAGTGCAGGTTTATATTAATGTGCTAGTTTTATAGTAAAATGTTATAATTTTCATAGTAATTTACAGGGTCGTATGCACTGGACTTGCCACTGATGATAAACTATAAATGTATTTTGTAGAGTAAGTATGTAATATCTAGGGATGGAGACGTCAGAGTCAGTGCTGTATACAGTAATAGTTGGAAGTAAAGCTGGAACGTTTTCAGACATTTTCAGGACAGAAGAGTTTACGCTTCTTTGTGCTTTGTTTTGATTGTAAATTGCTGTGGTGTGAGGAATAAAACTCATGTGGAAGTGTTGTTGAAGGAAAATAATCAACACTGAATGTTTTGCCTCGACTCTCAAGCGTAACTGACATCGTACGGAACTGATATAATTTCCGTCCGTTCTCACTCCAGGGTCGAAATTCAGGCAAAACTGCGTTCCTCGGTAGGGTTTGAAACGCAGCTGAAGCGATACGCTTACATCCCGCTGCGCTCATTAATGGATTTTTAAAATGTCAGGCCAAAAGGAGTAGAACAAAACATACTTCTGTGTCTGCCGTCACAAACCAGAACAGTGCAGCGAGCTTAAAGCCACACACTCCTGTTACAAACAACATGAGATGATGACACATTTTATACATAACACGTGTATCTCCAATTGTGTTTCCACAATTCCACTTTTATAAAGTCATACAGTTTCATCTACAAGACTGCTGCTGTTTGTTTAAACCTTTATTTTATGCTACATGGTGCTTATACACAAATATTATCATTAATCTAAGATGTTAATAATGATTAAATATCCGTTAAATTATAATCCTGTTGCTAATATTAATGTAAAGTCGTGTATTTTAAAATTTTAAATAAACTCCCTCTACAGTCGGTCTCATGTTTCTGTTTTTTTTTTTTTCCCCCCCCCAGCTGATTTTGGTGTCTCAGCAAAAAACACCAAAACACTGCAAAGGCGAGACACCTTCATCGGGACTCCGTACTGGTGAGCAGCGCATTATAGTGTTTTACACCGTACTTGAGGTTATTACACGTCTCACTGTGACTCCGAGCTCAGGGTTTGATTTTAAACTCCTGCTGCCCGTTGACCTTCCTGTTTCGTACGTCGTGTCATGTTGTCTGATAATGTTTGACTTGTGCACTCACTCTCGCGGCACATGAGCACAGTCCACGTAGGTTTTAACTGTAGGACAGTGTTTAATACATAGTATTCAATACTTTTATTTTATTTTAGTGTAATGTAAATACAACTGTTTCTTTTAAGGGAATCCTTAAAACGTCTATGCGTGTTTTTTTTATTTTTTTATTTATTTTTTTATGATCCTTAATGTAATATTGACGGAACATTGACATTGTTAATGCCGTTTTATTTGGGAGGAGCTCGCTCAATTTGCTTCGATGAGCGAACTCCCATAGAGACCGAAAACATTCTCATCAATGCAGCTTATCGCAAAAACAAAACAGACCCGCTTTTATTTTATCCTGATCATAAAACCGTGATTATATTGTCGTTTCAGCAGGTGTCGCGATTCAAATATTATATACAGTACACGGACACCGAGCTGTTAAATTTAATTTGGAGCCACAACACAGTGTGTAGGACACCGTTCTGTCCTTTCAGTTTACATTTACACAGCTCATGCTGTTCTCTCTCTCTTTCTCTCTCTCTCTCTCTCTTTTAACTGTACACCATTTATATCTCTGTATTGTAAACACGTAAAAGAGATAAAAAACACGTGTCCCCGGGGTGTACCGGGTCACTCTGAGTGAACGCTGGTTCAGGGTGATCACTGATTGACAGACCTTGGACAATCTGATCTCTGATTCCTGAAAGCTTCGTACGTTTGGTTCAGCGTATCAAGAAGAGAAATGAGAGAGAGAGAGAGAGAGAGAGAGAACTATAAATTATCATCAGATTAGTGTAGAGAGAGAGAGCAGGTTATCGGTTTCATGTTATCATAATAGAAGTGTAAAAAAAAGTTGTAGCGTAAGCAGTAGGTCATAGCAGCAGTGACAAGTCCTGAACATTCACACTTCAGTCTAATCAGCATATCTGTGTCTAAATAACCAGAGAGTGGGTGAAGTTATCTTCTGGAGGTGTGCGATATGGAGGAAATATTGGACATGATCACAATACACAATGTGTAGCACCACTATAAAGTACATTTATATCAGTCAGAAACTAACATTTAAAAATAAATAAATAAAATATTATATGCTAATTATTTAAACCTGGGAATGTTTGCAAGAAAATGTAGTACAGGTTTAAACAATTAAAAACTAATTATTTCTAATACAATATTTGTGATACAATTGTTTAATCTGAACTGTTCATAAGTCTTTTTCTTTTCTTAAACTTTTTCTTCCTCTCCCTCTTTGTCATCTTGCCTTTATCCTCGACATTATTCTTTCTTTTCTTTTTTTACTTCCTTTTTTTTATTAAAATATTGAATGAAGAAAAAGTGTGGAGATCTTAAGTGTGTTGTGTGTTTAGGATGGCTCCCGAGGTGGTGATGTGCGAGACCACTAAGGACGCTCCGTACGATTATAAAGCAGACATCTGGTCTTTGGGGATAACGCTGATCGAGCTGGCTCAGATCGAACCTCCGCACCACGAACTCAACCCCATGAGGGTCCTGCTGAAGATCGCCAAGTCCGAGCCGCCCACCCTGGACCAGCCGTCCAAATGGTGAGACGTGCAGGAACACTCGGGTCGCTGCTCATACGCTGTGTGCGGATTTTTCTTAATCATCAATTCATTTATTTTGAATCCTTGAGCCCAGCCGCTATTCCACCCGTCTACACACACACACACACACACACACACACACACACACACACACACCTGAGCCTCAGTAACCTGTCATGACATGACATGGATTTCAGGGTGAGAGATAATCCAGGAGTAATTACATCACACACCTCTACATGGAAAACTAATCCTGCAGGAACACGGGTCCAGTCACGATCACCGATACTGCTATTATCTGTTTGTCTTTCTTTCCTTCACGTTCAGGATGTAAGTGGAAATTCTGAGTATATCTACACCCTCACACACACACACACACACACACACGCACACATAATGCCTCAGTGGATGTACTCTGCAGAGTTAAAAGCTTAAATTTGATGCTAACAAGAAACGGAAGGAAAAGTATTTTTTGTGAGGAAGCGGAAATCGTAACTCAAACATCTGCACACACTCTCTCTCTCTTTCTCTGAATCTGTTCATCAGGCAGATGATCTTACTCTGCTCTTGTCTGGTTTTTGTGTTCAGGCGTGTCAGCGTGTGCGCACGTTTGTGTGTTAGTGTGATCATGTGGACACATATTAGTGTGTGTTTTTGGATTAATGTTTTTTTGTGTGTGCATGTGCTTTCCCATAAAGTTTGAATAATTCAGTCTATTAACTAAATAATAATAATAGTAAAAAATAATATTAAAAAAACGAGGTGTGGTTTAAAGCACAGAAATTTTAATGTGTGTAATTGCTAATGTGTGCTGTGTGTTTTGAAGGTCGGCTGACTTTAAGGATTTCCTGAAAAGAGCGCTGGATAAGAATCCCGAGTCACGGCCGTCAGCGTCTCTGCTTCTCGAGGTGAGTGAGAGTGTCACTCCCTTTATACACACACACACACACACACACACACACACACACACACACTAAGGGGGTATAGATGAAGGAGATGTAATGTGAATGTGTTGTATACAGCAATTAAAGTGGGCGTCATCACTTCCTGTTTTGGTTTGGAAGGAATGTGGGTAATTTGCATAATTTCTCTCAGAGGAGTAGAAGAAGAATAAGAGAGGAAGCACTTGAGCTGGATTCTCAGCATCAGATACATCAGGAACATTTCTCAGTAGTTTCATTCCACATAACTGATAGATTTTATCTCATTATACTCCTGAGCAGTTAAGGCCCTCACTCCAGGGCCCCACAGTGGTGACTTGCTGGTGATGGGGTCTAAACCATGGACCTTTTGATCAGTAGGACCTTCTGATGAGAGTTTTCTTCTCTTCACACAACCGCAGCTTAACCAACAGGTTTTCTGCTTAGCAAGAACGTCATTCTTTTTAATCCTTTAAGTGTTTTGTTTAAAGTTCCTCAAACTATCTTCCCTTCTTTTGAAGTTAATAACATGAAAAAAGGAACATAAAAGGGAGTATAAACTCCTCTGTCCTGGAGATTTACACTTGGTCACAGTTTTACTTCTGACTGTTCCACTGCACTGACACTGGAGACTCCTTTCACTGATGTTGCATAACAACAACAATAATAGTAATAATAATAAACAAGTGAAACCTGTATGGGAGTACAATAACAGATAATCACTGGTTCCAGTAAAGCGTCAGCTTCAGTGAAGAGAGTATGTAGCTGCTGAATGTAATGGAGAACGTGTGTGTGTGTGTGTGTGTGTGTGTGTGTGTGTGTAATGGTAGAGTGTTAACAGGACTGTGTGATGATGGGAAACCGCGGTCAGTGACAGGCTAACAGATGGTAAACGTGTGTGTGTGTAAAAGTGAAGACTCTGTGTCGGTCCTTTGTTGTTATTGTCACCGTGTTCCAGATGTTACACACACGAGCTTGGATAGAAGTCAGGAACAGACAACATGGAATTAGATTGTTTGCTTGTTTGTTTTTTCTCTCACTCATTAATTTGTATCTCCTTTCTTTCTTTCTTTCTTTCTTTCTTTCTTTCTTTCTATTCTTCATTTCTCTCACTTTTTGTCTTTCTTTCTTTTTGTTTTCAGGTTATTAATAGTTTTTTTTTCTGTTTCTCTGACACTTTAAATTGATATTTCTATATTTCTTGTTATTTTATGTTCAGTATTTGTTCTCTCTCTCTCTCTCACCCAAGATTCAAACGTGCTTTACTTGCAGGACAAATATGGACATTGGTAATGTCAAAGTTCAGAAATAAGTCAGAAGAAAATAAGAGGAATAGATAGATAAAGAAAAGTAGTAATTAAAAAAGTAATAAAGAAAAATAAATGATACAATAGAGTAGTGTAAACATAATAGTAATAATA
>JAQMYG010000011.1:27022901-27034640 GCA_030014215.1 Clariallabes teugelsi
TCAGGAAGCTGAGCCTGTTGGGCCTGAACACCTCCCTCTGTAACTGGATCCTGGACTTTCTGACCGGAAGACCTCAGGATCAGGAACAGCACCTCCAGCACCACCAAACTGATTACTGGGGCCCCCCAGGGCTGTGTGCTCAGTCCCCTACTGTTCACACTGCTGACTGTGTAGCGACACACAGATTGAACCACATCATCAAGTTTGCTGATGACACGACCGTGGTGGGTCTCATCAGCAAGAACGATGAGTCAGTTTACAGAGAGGAAGTGCAGAGGCTAACAGAGTGGTGTAAAGACCTGCCTCTGAACATTGCTAAAACAAAAAAGCTGGTTGTTGACTTCAGGTGGACACAGAGCGACCACTCTCCGCAGAACATCAACAGCTCCTCTGTGGAGATCGTCGACAGCACCAAATTCCCGGGTGTCCACCTGGAGAAGAACCTCAGTACCCTACAGCGGATAGTGAGGACAGCAGAGAAGATCATCGGGGTCTCTCTTCCCTCTATCAAAGACACATCTACACCACACGCTGCATCCGCAAAGCTGCCAGCATTGTGGCTGATCGGACACACCCCTCACACACACACACACACACACACACACACACCCCTCACACTCACTCTTCACCCTCCTGCCATCTGGAAAAATGTAACGAAGCATTCGGGCTTCACATCCAGACTACGTAACAGCTACTAACCACATGCCACCTGTCTCCTCAACAAAAAGAGACTGGACTGATAAACATTCACACAACCACACACACACACACACACACACGCGCACATACTCAGATAAACTCAACCACCTCAAAACAATGGGACTGAACTGATAAACACACGCGCAAACACTGATCAAAACAACCATCTAACAATTGTTCATACCAACCTGTAACTGCTCTTTTGCACAATATTTATTGAACCTCAACTTATCACCTCATCACCACGAAATATTGAAATTCAAGTGACATTAATGTGAAGTGGGCGGAGCTTCAAACCTTTTGCAAGTTTCAGATAATGCTGTGAATAAAAACAAAACCATTCATACATAGTCTCATCTCATTATCTATACTGCTGAATCCTGTATACAGGGAAGGCCTGGAGCCTGTCCCAGGAGACTTAGGGCACGAGGCGGGGGTCACCCTGGATGGGGTGCAAATCCATCGGAGGGCACATATCACACACGCACACACACACACACACACACTCTTGCTCATTCACACACTATGGGCAAGTTGGAAATGGCAGTTAGCCTAATCTGCAGGTCTTTGGACTGTGGGAGGAAACCGGAGTACCAGGAGGAAACCCACCAAGCACGGGGAGAACATGCAAACTTTATGCACTCAGAGGTGGGATGTGAACCGTCGACCCTGAAGGCACGAGGCCACATTGCTAAACACTACCCCAGCGTGCTGCCGTACTTTAGAGTAAAAGGTAAAAATTCTAAAAATACACGTGCTTTTCTTCTGGTGCCAAATTTCTCTCTGAACAGAGAACAATTATAGTGTGTATTGTTTTTTCTTAAACATACAAAACAAAACAAATTACAAACTCTCTTTAATTAATTTGTATACTTAAATGTGTGACATTGTACAATGTTGCATGTAAATTCAATACCCTTAAAGTAAATTCAATTCCCTTAAAGTCAATTCTATACCCTTAGATAGGCCCCAAAAGTTTACGTTTTGTTTCATCAGCCAATAGAAGAGAATTTGCAAATTTCTGTCATTTTTATATGGTCTTTAGCGTATTTACATGCAGTCAAACATGTCCTTCCACAGACGTCTAGACAGTCCAGGTATTTGATATGGTCTGAGGAATCTGATCTGTGCTTGAGACGACACCTGATTTACAAATTTGTGCTCTACTGAGGGATTTTATTCAGAGGGTTAAATAATTCCGAAACTGCAGCAATCAGTAAAAGTAGCATTTTGTATTGAATTTGGAGAAACCACTTGTTATCTTAGTTGTGTTGAGAGATTTAAATTACTCTTGTTTCACTGATTTATTGCCAACAGCTGCAAGTTAGTCATTTTGGCCATTCGGGGCGGGCGGGGGGTCGAATAGTTTTGGGTGCGATTGTGTGATGCTGCTTTCACGACTCAGGACTTGTTTGTTGTTCAGCTTGTTAACCAGACTTATACAGAGTTCTCAGGTAAATCTATAAATGAATTGATTGTAAACGGCTTGTTAGCTACAAGCTCCACTCCTACACTTCTGTACTGTAAAACAACTTCACCTTCACCATCACGCTGAAACACTTACTAATATCATATGCTCATCCGAATACTTACGAGGCAGGTGTGACCTTTCCAAACACACCGTAATATTGTTTATTGTGGCCTTTTGGTATCAATAAATTGAGTTATCTTTTCAGTTTAATCTCATGAGTTTTCCTTTTAAAGGCCAACTTCTCTCCATGGGATTTTTTACTTCCTTCAACACCTTGTGCTGTGCTTTTTATTTTCATTGCAAAAACTATTTAATTAGATTGAAGGTCAGCGGTATTCTGGGAAAAGTTTATTTTTGGGAAAGGTTTAGTTTTAAGTTGTTACTTGCAACAGGAGTGAGCTTATAAAGACAATACGAGGATATTAGTCCACAGAAAAAGAACGAAATGAGCAGGTATTTTTTATTAAATAATAAATAAAACTAGAAAAATTTACTATCTAACTAACTACTGGTTTACTAAAGTGGTTTCTTTCTTCTTTCAAGTCAAGTATTTATTATCATTTCAACCATATACAGTTTAGTACAGAGTGAAAATAATCAGCGTTCCTCCAGGACCGAGGAGCTACAGTACATACAACATCAACTAACAACATAAATTAACACAACTTACTAGCTAACCAAGAAACCTAATTAGCTGACTAGCTGAGAGAAAACAAGTGCGACAACATAAAGAAACATTTACATTACATTATTTGGTAAACACACTTATCCAGAGCGACTCACATTTTAATCTCATTATACACCTGAGTAGTTGAGGGCCTTGCTCAAGGGCCCTACAGTGGAAACTTGGTGGTAATGGGGTTTGAACCTGTGACCTTCCAATCACTAGTCCAATGTCTTAACCACTGAGCTACTCCTGCCCAGACACACATAAAATTACAATGCATTCAAAAACAGCTTTTCTCAAAAACAGCTGAAAGTCACGAAACTTTCCTGATCAAAGGAGAGTACAAAGACGTTCTTACATCCTCCAAAGTTCTACTAGATCTTCTCCAACACTTAGACACTTGGAGGGAAAAGGGTGCAGAATTTACCTTGGCAGAAAAAAACACACAGAAGCAAAACCTTTAAGACAGACAAAAAAGGAGAAAACAATAACATCAAGAGGACATTGAGGAAAACAGTCAAAGCAGCAGACAAAGACAGAAAAGTGAAGGACAAACTGCAGCTCAGACGAAAAAAACTGAGAAAGTCAAACTGTGTAAAATTCCCCTGCAGTCAATAACAACTGCTGAAATGTGGGAATAAACACCGACTGATCGACAGGCAGAACTGAAATGACTAAATGATAGATAAAGTAAAACAGCAAATAACAATCGTCCAATCACTGCGAGGAACAGCACTTTACGTTAAACACTCAAAATTATAATTTTTTCTTTTTTTAAAGTAATAAAGACTGAATATGTGTGTGTGTGTGTGTGTGTATGTGTGTGTGTGTGTGTGTGTGTGTGTGTGTGTGTGTGTGTGTGTAGAAGGAGGGGAATGAAGTGGAGTTAAGTCTTAACACTATTAAACCGTACATTTCAATCTCACACCTTCAGTGAACTCCAAAACCGTGATTCTCTCTCCAGATGTAAAACAAGGCAACTAAAGCACTAGTGTAATTTAGTTATAGAACGTCTGGCTGTTATTATAGTTTTTGCAGCGTATGGAGGCTCTAAAGTTCATATTATTCACAATCTAACGAACATACAAACAGAAAAGGAAAAACAATAAAATTATTGTGCGTTCAGAGGACACCCAAAACACGAGCTACTAAACCAACAAGTGATTCTGAATCCACCTCACAGAACCCAGGGACAAACAAAAACAAATAAAATGAACAGTTTTACACCACACACAGACGCGATCTTTCTCTTCTAGTGAATGAAGCAGTAAAGACCTGATCATTCAGCTGACTTTGATAAATACAAATCAGTTCAGAGAGTTCCCTCCTTCTGTAATTGTACTGCTTTTTTACTTTAGCAATCTTAATTCACTAAATCTTTCTGGCAAAGGACCTGGAGACCCAGATCCACTCCAATGTCCTCCGAGCATGAACAGGCCACCAGTGAGTGCTTGAAGAGACCCATGATTTTTACATTTACGGCATTTGGTAGACGCCCTTATCCAGAGCGACTTACATCTTATCTCATTGTACATCCGAGCAGTCGAGGGCTAAGGGCCTTGCTCAGGGGCCAAACAGCGGCTACCAGGTGGTGCTGGGGTTAGAACTTCGGACCTTCCGATCAGTAGGCCACCACCTTAAACACTCAGCTACACCTGCCCCCATTTTTCTGCCGCTAACCAGTGCATCACTTACGTTATGCTACACTAATAAGTACCATGATACGCACAAAGCATTGCAGACTGGGAACTCCAACACATTAAACTGCTTTTATTACATTACTCGCATTGTCTCTGAAAATGACACGTACTTTGTTCTTCACTGTTCTGCTGTTAGAGAGATGGACTCTCCTGTGTGTGCGCCATTAAACTGTGTAGCCTGCAGCACTGCTTTCTGAAAAGTAAAAAAGATGCTGAGTCTATTCACTGTGCACTCGGGCGTAGTCAGGCCATAGGACACAAGTCTGAGCTCCAGATGTCAGGTGTGAAACGAATCATGGAAATATTTTCCAAACATTTCGAAATGAATTCACTCACTCGATCCTACTGATTTGCTACAGTCGTGTCAGAGATGGTTGGCCGGGTTGGCAACATGTAGCGAAGATCCAAATACTGCACTAAGTGTCGAAACCCCATATTTTCAACAACAGAAAGGGGCCGGTCATCCAGCACAATGACTTCAGCCACTTTCTCTGATATCAGTTTTGCTTTGTTGATGTTCAGAGAAGTTTCTGATTTACGCTTCTGAATTGTTTTCCACAATGTTACCGATATAGAATATCGACTCGGCCACCCTGTAGAGACAATAACGTTTAGAATGAGCATATTAATACTAAAACCTAATCAGAATCCAGAATCTATGTGTGAAAATAAAATCTTAACATGCTTGTTTTTAGACTGACAGTGATGTAAAATTGGAACAGGAGGTGCTAAGACTTTTGGCTTTTATAAATAACCCATATCTCACCCCAGTTTTTCTTTTCATTACTGGAAGCGCTCCGGCACTTTTTTTGCCGACTGCAGTGAATCGTAAGAGGGATTTCTCGTTAATTAATTAGCTACAGCGGAACAGTGTTTGAGTTCAGCGAACGCATAAACCCGATCTGGTCCAGATTGAAGTCCTGACCCCGGGCCATCTCACGCTCCATATGCACTGCTGTAATTATTGCAGCGTCTTCTTTCTTTTAATTGGCTTTAAATTAAGGGCATTTATTTTAATTAGCTAGCATGTGCTCACGGAAGTTTTCTGTGTCTTTTTGAAGAAGGTAGTTAATAGAAATTCTAATCTCAGGTCACTCGAGGCTTTATTCTGAATGATGAAGGAAGAAAGAAGAAAGGAGCGCAAATGTAGTGACGGAAGACATTAGGGCAATGAATTTCATTATAATTCCCTTTTTATATTCAGCCTCTAATGCCACTGTAACGATCAGACTGCAGTCCCTGCTACTCCACAATGCTACTTCAGGTCATTTGACCTCAAGCCCCGCCCATAATGCGCCCGTAAAGAGTATGAAACAGTTGCTGAACTAATGCCACTGTAACCAATCAGAGTGCAGAGTGCATTATTATACCTAAATTAATTAATGTGCTGTTATTACCATTTCAATAAATCACATGTAGCGGTGAATAAGCTTTAAACAAGCCCCACCCACTACATACCTTTAACCTGTTTCTGTTCACTGCAAACACTTCAGGTAATGATCATAAACTAAAGGAATAACAATATATTATATACAATGCATCTAAAGAACTCAATATCATGGAAACATTCCTTTTTCTAATTTAATTTATAAAGTTAAACTCATATATTCTCATATTTCAATATATTGATAATAATACTCATATATTCAGTCTATGTAAAGTAATATATTATAAGCCATTTTCTTTATTTCAAGGATTACAGCTTGCAGCCAATGAAAAATAAAAAAATCTATTATTTTAAAATATTTCCTAAGATTATTCAAATATGGACTTATATTATGAATATGAAGTATCTTCATTTTTGCACTCAGTACTTGGCTGGAGCTCCTTCAGGACGGATTACTGCATCACTGCATCGGATCAGCCTGCTGCACTGCTGAGGTTATTGAAGACCAGGTTGTGATAGCAGCCTTCAGCTCATCTGTATTGTTGGGTCGATGTTTCTCATCTTTCTCTTGACAACAGCCCTGAGAATCTCTTTGGAACGTCACGCTGAACTTCCAGAAACTTGGATTCTGTCTCCAGTCTTCCTTCAGACTCTGGGTGCTTGGGTTAGAGTTGGTTATTTCAAAAATGACATGCAAAATTACTTTTATCTAATAAGAGGACTTTGGGCCACTGAGCAGTTATTTTTTTCCTTAGACAAGCTAAGAGGCTGTTGTCTCTGGTTCAGGAGTCCGCTAGGAACATAACAGTTGTAGCCCATTTCCTAAAGACGGTCTGTGTGTGGTGGCTCTTGGTGCACTGACTCCAGCCTCACTCCACTCCTTCTGAAGCGCTCCAAAGTTCTTGAATTGGCTTTGCTTGACAATCTTCTAAAGCCTGCAGTCACCACTGCTTCTTGTGCATCTTTTCCTACCACACTTTCCCCTTCCAGTTAAGTTTCCATGAATATGCTTCCATAAGGCACTTTCTGTGGCTCATCATCTTCTTCTCAAGTCATGCGTGTACTGAACTAGGCAGAGAGATACACGGTATTTATACTGTATGAATAGTTATTTACTCAATTTAATATTCTAATATTTTGAGACTGGAATTTTGATTTTCATGAAGCTGTGATCATCAAAATTTAAACAAAAAAGGCGTGAAATATTTCACTGATTGTCACTGATGTTATAAAATATTAGACTTTTACTTTTTTCATTAAAATACAAAAAAGGACCCTTTTCCGTGATATATATATATATATTTAAAGATGCCCTGTAGTTCTATAGCAAGTGTAATTACATATGAACATATAACAAAGGCTAACCTAGCATATGAAAGCTAAGCTAAGCTAACCAGGGCTATATTGAGATTCTTGAGAGTGTTGAGAGTGAAATCCAGCAGGTCCAGCTGTTACATCATTATTCACACCAGGAACGTTCCGGAACTACAGAGTCGCGTTACGCAGCTGCTTTAATGTATTTTCTGAGCTGCACATTCAGATCACCGGTGTGTGTTTGACTCCTTGTGGTTGCCAGATTTCTGAGTTGTTAAATACTCACCTTTACCTCTAAAACCTAACAGCAGTTTAAATAATTCTGTAGTTAAATACTGCATTAATCTGCTCGTGTGTTACATCAGATCGATCGTTACATAAATCGCTGTAGAAACTGTTTACTGTTATGAGTTTTCTGGACTGAAAACGGTGTTGTTTTATTGTAGAGACGCTTCAGGTGTTAAAAATAAAGTCGATTCCTCCTCCACAATCTGTCCTGTGCTAATTATTAACACTGCGCGCTTCTTCTCCGGCTGACAGCAGACTTCTGGGGACTTTTTTTTTTTTTTTTTTCAACTTTTATTGACTTCCCTTCTTTTTTTCCTGCCTCGTTTTAGTGCAGCAACTGTGTTATTTTTATTTGTGAATGTTATAACCTAATTTGCATAATTGGTAGCTTAACTCAGAGTGTTAGTTTTTGGACAACTTCAGGACACCAAATGTGCGGACGCTACTCCTCATTAATGAGGTGTGTGTGTGTGTGTGTGTGTGTGTGTTCGAGTGGGGGGATAAAGTCATATCAGCAAAATCTCCCTCAGTATCCATGGTTACTGGGTGTGCGGAGGAGGGAGAGGTAAAAATATCATCTTTAAATTCATTTCTCGGCTGAAACATGCGCCGTGGGAGAGAAAACCGAATTACGCTCTAATCACATTTAAAGGCCAAACGCCTGTTTCGCCGAGAGCGTCATCTATCTTACGCTTTCCATCAGCAAGATCAAAAATACACAGATGAGCCCCATGTATGTTTATTACACCACAACGCTGCCGAGTCCTGATTGGTCAGAAAGTGTTGATTAGTTCTCTAGAACAGCAGCTCTGACAGTAGCGCAGGTTTATATTAATGCAAACGCGCTGACACGTTATGGTTTCTATTTCCATAGCAACAGCTCAATCAACAAATATTAAAAATAAATAAATAAATAAATTGTAACAAAAAAAAGTTTTCTTTGCATTAAGAGATGTTTGTTCAACATCAGTGGAAGGAGTCTCCAGTGTCGGTGCTGTGTGACATTCAGATGTGAAGCTGTAACAGTAAGTTCTCCCACATCTTCAGGACAGAGGAGTTTACGCTTCGCTGCGGTTTCTCGATAACAACACGTTAAAAATCATCATAAACGGATAAAAAAACACGCTTAATTAAAAATGTAATATAATAATAAGGTATAAGAGGAATAAAACGCTTCCCTGTTCGTTGTGTCAGTGTTGTAACTGTTACACTTCTTCATCTCAGTGTTTTACTCACATTGTAGTACACACACACGCACACACACACACACACACACACACACACACACACACACAGTGCTAATACCTCCACACCTCCCGTGACGTCGGAGAAAGTGTTAAGGTCACACGTCGGAGGTGCGAAAGTCGGCATGACTGAAAACCTTTACGGAGAGGAAGAATATTTACTTCTCTTCCTAACACAGGTTAGCTCCGTCACTCTGCTGTCAATCAGAATAATCCGCCGTGTCACCTGAAGTGTCGCTTTAGTGTTTAATTATCTTCACACCTGCACAAATCGAACACGATGAGGAGGAAGAGGAGGAGGAAGAAAGTGTCAGAGCGTTTTCAGAAAAGGAAAAACTTTCATAAACAGAAGAAACAAAGATGAAGCTATAGTGCAGAGGACAGACCTGCTATCCATCATATAAACGCCCGGAGCTGCTGCACCTCTTTCTCTCCTGTTTTACACACTGCAGTGCCAGTTTTGGACTTTTTACCCCAAACACGTTGTATAAATGTTCAGTCCATAATCCTGAGTACAGTTTGACACTTATAAGTTTCGCTACAGTATAAGTGCCTCAATTAAGCCCCGCCCCCTAACACATGCATCATTTTAATTTTCACCCTTTTAACTATCATGAACTAAAACACTAATTTAGGTTAAAACTATTGATTTTAAATCATATTCCTCTAGTTATAAAGCTCTAATTAAGTGTAATTTGTTTGTCTTAGCGAGTCAAAGCCAAAGTTTAAACGTTATCACAGTTTTATGTTTTATGTAAGTGTAGGTCCTGGTGTTCACAGGAGCTGCTTAAGTGGAAATTAAAGTCACCTGTGTGTCGTTCACACCTCAGTGATTGTCCAGATTAGAAACATCTGAGACAAAGTTTATCACTCGGGTCTAAGGGCGTTCCCGCAGCGCTCATCTTATTTTTGTTCTCCGCACTCGGGTACACTTGCGTATTTACACTCTCCAATACAGCAGGTGGCAGTACGCACCTAGTGGGTATTTGAGTCGCTATTAAACACAAACGCTATTTCACATTCTGATCTTATGCTTAAGATCAAGATTCAGTGTAATTGAGACACGCCCCTGTTTTAGATAAACTCCACCCCTGAGTGTGTAACTGAGACACGCCCCTGTTTTACATAAACTCCACCCCTGAGTGTGTAACTGAGACACGCCCCTGATCCAGACGTTCTGGCAGGTGTGAGTGCACAGGTGTTGGTTTGAATAAGAAATAAAGGGACTGGATCGGATCCCAATGTCACCTTTTTATTCCACCACCAGAACATCTGTGTAATAAAACACTTTATTTTTTTCTTCCTTGGATGAAATGTGCAGTTTTGAAATCAGGTCACTCGAAGGTAAATTAAGGAGAAGTCTGAACACGTTGAGGTGTTTCGTCCCCACGGAGCCGGTGAGTGTTTTCACACCTCCACTGAAGGACGAGCGCCAGGAGACGTCAAAGCTGTAAGGACGTGAGTGATGATAATTACGGTCTCTGAGAGCTTAACGTGAGATATTATTACACTGGGTACGGGAACAGAGAAACAGAGATGACAGCTGTAGGGGGAAAACATGGGGTTTATTTCTGACTTTTAAACTGTTCATGTAAAAGAAATACAAAAAAACAGAAAGTTCATTTCAATCTAAGCTCCTCCCACCTGTCAAAAATATCATCAAAGATCAAAAGTGTGGAATAAAAGAAAAAAAGAAAAGATTAATGATAAAAAATATATACAGTATATAGGTCATATTCAGAGTTAACTACAGCGTTATTTAGATACGAATGGACAAAAAATGTAAATCAGTTTATATTTCTCTATAATAATCTGCATTTACTTTACAAACTACAGCGCAGCCGCGTTACCATAGAAAAGAAAACTGTCAGCGGTAAAAACACAACAAACGTGAAGTGGCATTTGAAAACCAGCCGCTCAGAAATGTGTTAAAAAAAACAAACAAGTTAGTGTTAAGATTAATTTCACAGCTTGTGAACACAATGTTACATTAATACAGTTAACTTCACCTTTACATGTGTAACGTTATTTAACCTTGACATTGGGTATTTACACCATTAATTAGCGTTAGCCATTCTTAACAGATTCATGCTGTGTTCTCGTTCTCGTGGTCACAGTTTAAATGAACTACAAGTGACTGCAACATTTATAGCATCAGAAATTCTACATCAGAATTTACCGTAACTGCAGCTACTGACAGCTAACGGTGCACTTTGATGTCAGCTGCGTGTCAAGCGGGACTGTTTGAAGCTTTAGCATCGCGCACCAGCGTTTATCTGCAGTTAACAGTCAGTCTTAAAATGGAGAGAGATATTCAGGGGTCTGGAATCAGTAAATCTCCGGATGTACGATGCTCTGACAGCACTGTAGTCTATTGTTGTTCTTGTTACTCTTTTTGCAATTACACTAGATATAAACAGCGCCCCCTACAGTCATCGTGAAAGCAGATTGTGCTCACTTCACTGTTACTGTTTATGAGGCAAATCACAAGTCATTTTAGTGAAATTTTTGGACTAACATTATGTGATGTAATTGTTATTGTATTATTAAATACAAAATAAATGTAACATTATTGTTTGTGAAAGTTAGTATGCATGACTAAACTTTGACTACAATGATTTTAGCTTTTTGTCGACTAAAAATAGACGAAAACAAATATAGTTTGTTAGAGTCTGAGTTTATCTAAAACAGGGGCATGTCAGAGTTTATTAAAAAAAAAAAAATGTGTATCAGTTACACACTTGGGGAGGAGTTTATGTGCGTATGGGCGTGTCATATTTGCACATGGAGGGGCGGAGTTTACTGAAAGAGGGGCGTGTCTGAGTTTAATTTGACTTGAATTCATGCCCGCTCTACAGTATTTATATGAATATATATAACTAACTACAGTGGAACCTCGGATTACGAGTAACGCGGTTTGCGAGTGTTCCACAAGACGAGCAAAGATTTTTAATAAATTTTGATTTGAA
>JAQMYG010000011.1:27299661-27310357 GCA_030014215.1 Clariallabes teugelsi
TCATTATGAATAACTGCGACGCCTCCTCCTCTACCAGTTAACCGAGGCTGGTGTATGTAGCTGTATCCAGGAGGACTTGCAAATGAAGGTCTGATTTTCAGCTGCACTAGTGTCAGAGGTGCACTACTGTTAATCACCTTCTGACCAATCAGGAACCAGAACTCAGGAGCTCTGTCACAGCAACTAGTCAGATGTTTAACCTGAACCTGCTCCTGTACATACCGCTTTAGCTTTTCAGCCCAAGTTGTCGACATAACTGTATCAGTAATACAGTGTAAATTATTAAAATCCAGGTAAACATCACACTGTAATAAGACGAGCCTCTAGCAGGAGTACCTCAGCCCACTGTCTCTGTTCTCTGCTGAATAATTGATTCATTTCTCACTGTTTCAGAAACGCATGCTAGAATACTGTAGCTGATCGAAGGACACACTTTCCTTAATAAACACTGCCACTACTGCCCATGTCAGGTGACCAGTATGTTGTGTAGATTATGATTTAACACACACTGTTATTATATAAAGCAGAGGTTTGTCCTTTCTGCACCGTGTCCTATATATCCAGCGTCTGCTTGGCTGCTTTTGTGGATTTGTGATGCGGTGATGATGAAGCGTGTGGACTGCAGGGGAACGATGAAGATGTGCACTCGCTGTGACACCAATCTGCCCGACCAGCCACCATATTAACACTGACATCCCCCATAATGTCACGGCTTGCTTTTATGACCAGGAATTTATTCGCTACAGCAGCATGCTAACGCTGTGCCGCTGCAGAGTCGCGCCCCGGGGCAGAAAGCCATGGAATTTAATTGTTTTATGTAATATGAAGAAGGAACAGTGAAATATAATGTAACATCTGATCATCTGACCGTTATGACTGAGTTTTACCTGAAAATACCTAAAACTGATCACAAAGACAATAACTGGGTATTATGTAAAATTATAATAGTGCTATTATTGTTAAGCATTGAAGATCTGAAACATGGTAAAAGCTGTTTTAAATATATTGTTGAAGTAATATTAATAATAATAATTTATAATGATTAACAATACTAAAATACGCAACGACAATGTAGCAAGCACGTGATATGAGCCTGGATCTGATCAGACATGGTAATAACTGGTGAGCGTGTGATCATGTACGTGATAGGACATTAGTGACAACATGATGGATAGACTGAGAACCTGACAGGGACACAGCTAGGAACTAGTGTGAACTTGATAAATGCACAGTTTTCCATTTTTACCCTGTTCCTCCTGCGTTCTTCACAATTTTAGGACACAGTGGGACCCTCATGGTCTTCGTCACAGTGTGATGGTTCCTTAGCTTAGATTACGGCGCGCATTCACAGTTGCATTGTGTCAACAAACTTATACAACATCACAACATTTGCTTCCATCCAGAGTTGCATATGTTTTTGGCTGAGATTTTGTATCAATGATGGGAGAGTTCAACCGCTCCTTAACGTCTTCTCCAGCACGTCCACAGCGATTTAGTCCCAATCCTGTAAGTTCTTGGACAGTGCAGCTTCACCAAGCGTTTAAGTGATCTCCCATTACACTCCTTCATGATCTTCCTCAGTGAAGTCGAGGGTTCAGCTCCGTCTTTCCAGGGTTTAATATTGTGTTGGACAGCTTAGCCCAATTCCAGGCGTTTTAGCTTTGTCTCTTTAGTTGTTGTCTTTGCTTGATACAGGATAATAATGTGACTCTTCTAAAAAACAGTAACATCTTATGCTTGTACAACTTTTTTTTATTTTCAGTTACATTTTGTTTGGCGCAGTGGCCTTGTATCTCCAGTTTGGGGTTCGAATCTCACCTCTGTTCTGTGGGCATGGGGTTTGCATGTGTGTGTGTGCTTGTGCCCTTTGATAAGTGGCTACCCCATACAGGGTGTACCCCACCCTGTGTGCGCTGAGTTCCAGCTCCAGGCCCCCTGATCCGGTACAGGATAAGCTCTATAGAGAATGGAAGGATGTTATCTGGAATGTTGAATGATTAATGTACAGTACATTTTAAATAAATTCTAGTAGATAAATAATAATTAGACTGGTAAAGGTCTTAATGGTTCTTATTTAACAACTAATTTCACTCTCTCTCTCTCTCTCTCTCCAGTCAAACCCACTGTGATCCAAACGGACATGTTTGTTAATAGCATCGGCCCTGTAAACGCAATCAACATGGTAAGTGATTTCCCTTAGGGGTAAAAAACACCTAGCACTGTAATTTTGATGCCAATTAAAGTGTGGTTAACGTCTCCCGTTCTCTCTCAGGGGGAATTAGCTTTACATTCAATTACATACGCTATTGTGCTTTGATGTTGGCATTTTTGTACAGTATACACTCGGGCACTCTGAGGTAAAACGCTAAAAGAACCTCGCTGTGCTCAGAGATGATGAGCTGAATCACGGAGAGGGTTTAAAGGCGTGCCTCAGGGCTTGGTATATGGAACCTCCTGGATGTTTATTTATCTCTTATACCTTCCTGGATTTGAATCGATTCCATCTCATTCCACCTCATGACTCACACCAGACTAATTGAGACCTGACTTTCATAATCCACTCCGCTCGCTTCTATTTTGGAGACGGAGATCAGGAATTAAACAGCCGGATATAAATAGCAGATAAAGACACCGCTAGTTGTTAGCAGTTGCTATAATTAAATTAACCGACACAGTCAGGGAGAAAATAAAGTTTTATTCTATGTTTAAAATAAACCTGGGCATTTTCTCTCTTTTGCATCAGCACATGCTTTAATATTAATGTATGTAGTTGGTAATGAACAATGTTTCACTAATATTAATTCTGTTTGAATACAAATGTGATATCAGTGATTTAGATTTTATGACAAAAGTCTAGCCTTTTTATTTATTTATTTATTTATTTATTTGTGATCTGTTTTTATTTGTTTGCTAATCTGAATTCCCCTCTGGTCCATTCTAAAAAAACTATATTTTAACTTAATGCTAATAATTACAAATGGGACTCACCAGGGATCACTTGATTCAATATTAGCACAATATCTCAGCCGATTCGATCTGCATTGCAATTCTATTAGTATCATAATTTTATAAATATCCTGTTTGAATGTTATATATTTTTAGATTCCATTACAATTCTGAACTTCCCTCCACACAGGACGCTGTGCTTCCCGCCAATGTGTGAATAGTTTAGAGTGCACCACCTGTAGGATTATAGAGGAACTGCAATATTTCACTACATCAAATGCAAACATAGAATATATAAATGAAAGAAATCAGTGTCAGTGTGGCAATAAATGAATTACCAATTAATAAATTATCATTAAGATGCTCTTACAGTTAAAATTTTTGGGAATTATTTTATTTAATTAGAATTATTATATGCTCTTATAAAAATTGTCAGCTTAAATGTTAGAACTGTGACCAAGCTAGCTGTGTAGCGTTAATTATTATTTTTTAACTGAATTGTTTAAAAAACAATTGTTGTTGTTTTAATTGGTAATATTTTCTTAAAGTGTATGGGCTGTATGTGTGTGTGTGTGTGTGTGTGTGTGTGCTTGAGATATCTTTAGATTTAGAACATTTTTGTGTCTTCAGTGTCTCTGAGGATTTTTTTTTTTATTCAGTCTCGTCTGAAGTGAGTTTCGTTTCCTTTGATGCTCTGAGCTCCGTACAGAACCACACGGCCGGTTCTCCGCCTCGCACTGAGGATCCAACTCGCTTCGTCTCTGTAACGGTTACAAATAGGAATAAATAAAATAATTCTAAACACACAGGGCGACTGTGACAAAACCACCAGATAGGAAGCGCACACACACACACACACACACACACAGAGCCATGCTGTGGATGTGAATGATGATTGACAGTACACTGCTGCTGCACAATTAATAACATAAAAATGTAAATTGCAATTAGAACCTGTATGATTATTTAAAATAAAAGCTGCTGTTTTACAGTTAATAAATACATAGTGAGGAATTTATATAGAGTTGAATTAAATTAAATGATACATTTATTTGTTAAATATTGCAGTTTTAATCACAATAATCCCAATGTGAGTTTTGGTGGACTTGCCCAGACGTATAATATACCTGTAACACGTTCAAAACCCGTAAGTGATCCTGAGTGTCAGAAAGCGTTCCATGTTTAACTCAGGACTTGAAATGTTTTAGGGGAAAATTAAAAATTGAGGATTAAATTTTTTAAAAAATCCATAATTGAAAGCTAAAACTCCTAAATGAAGAAGATTCTGGAAGCATACATTGGAAGTGAAGAACCAGTGATTAAATGTAAGATACCATTAAGAACTCTTAATTGGAAAATAAATCTGAATTAATTGTAAGCTAAGAAGCACTTTGTGGCTAACAAGACTTCATTAATCTAAATTTGAAGCTAACATTCCTTCTGTAATTCAAAGAACCCTTAAAGAAGCCCTTTTTCTAAAAAGTGTGTGTGTGTGTGTGTGTGTGTGTTAACTAAGTGAGTGTGCAAAACTCTAAACTGTTACTTTTAAACTTAGAAGTTCAGGAGTTTAACATTAACCCGGTCTTGACGTTTTTTTGAGCGTTCGTTTGATAATCCGGTCTCGGGAACGCGGACCTACTCTACTGGAACGTTCTGTAAACACTCTGAACTCTAAAGACCCGCTCAAGGAACTACACTTTTACTCATTTTTCCCATTATGATGCAGACCACAGGAGTCTGGTTTTCCACAAAGCAATAAAAATGAGGATAAATAAATAAATAAGAAGTGCAGGAGTAATAAAGTGCCGCGCTGGACCGTGTGCCGTTGGCTGTTTAATATGCTCAGCGTCGTGATGCGGTTTTGAGCAGAGAACACGGAACCCAGAAGAGCCGAGTAATATTCAGGGGATAATGACCGACCTGAGGGAGTTAGCGAGTTACAGAACGTCATGGTAAAAACCGAGAGCCCATTAACTGCCCCGTTAAACATTTAATTTTCAGGTTCAGGGAGTCAAGATGGCCGCTTTCACAGGCTCGATAAACACGGATGAAACTCCGTCCGGCTTAAAAAATCCCACTTATTCTCTTCTTCGCTCATGCGGATGCGTTCTGGTCTGTTCACATGGCGGGTTCTGCTAAATAAACCCAGATTTCACCGCAGAGTTTACATATTTACATTTGAGGTGGCAAAAAAGGTCACAGTTCCTCTGTAATCTTAATCACTGGAAAATATTCACACACTGACGGGCAGCGCGGAGTCCTGGGCGGTGGGAGCAAGTTGTTTGTGAAGTTTGTTTAGAATTGAAATGAAATCTAAAAAAATAACAACATTGAATCGTGATATTTATAAAATCACAATACTAACGGTTCCTGGGTATTGTGATGTTATGGGATCGGCCGGCCCCGGGTGGGTACCACTCCTACTGTACAGTAACCTCTACACCTCCCTTTGGGTTCTTGTTTTTTTTTTGGATGTTTTAACTAATCTGTGATCCAGGAATTTCTTACAACTGTAATCAGATCTATTTTTGTTGGACCATGATTCGATTTCACAAGTTTTAGATTTAGCGTCCAGCACCAGCAGATCATCTGCTCGAAACATTAAAAGTACGATGCAAACTATTTGCTGATTTTCTTCACTTTTGTGTGTATTTTGATTAACTATAAGTCAACAACCAAACATGAGCTATTGACACACATTAACCACGCCCACAAAACTCCATAAAAGACAATGAAAATGACAAAAACGGCAACTGAACAGTAAAAGAGCATGTCCTAAGCTTGGCATGTGCTTTTTCCAGCCCTCTTCATCCTTTTCCAGGGGCGCCATTTCTTTTGTACAAATTAATCTGCTAGTCTTATTTGCCTCTTCTTAATTCAAATAAGTAAGTGAATTAAACTCAACAGCATAAAAACAATAAAAATCCACGCACAATCATAGAAGGCCATCATTTTTCCAAACTAACACGATTTCCATGAACACCTGGCATTCCGAGTGTAAACGCACCCGGGAATGATTTATGAAGGAGTGTGTGAGTTTAAGAAGAGCTTTTATCTGGTGTGATATTCACTGCTCGTAAACTGACACGTACGGAGACCTGAATTGGAGAAACGCTGCTCTGGTAATTTCTGTAATCACTCCCTCCAGAGCCTCGGAAACCTCCCCGGCTCCATCACGATGCTCTTGGAGGGAGTTAAAACGCTCTCAGAACTTCCTGAAGAACTTTAATGTGCGTGTAATTGTAGCTCTGGGTTCAGGCGTTACACCTCGCCGTTTTCAGCTCGGGGAGCGCAAACGTGCAATTCATATTAGAGCCACGCTGGTGTAGTGTTACTGACACACGCTAACCACATAATAACAACCACATGAGCTTCAGATCTACAGACACGTGCAGAAACCTGGAGAGGTGTTACTGCTAGAACACAGTCACATTGATTACTTTGATGTGCATGTAGGCAGGTCATATGACCTTGCCCCTTTTTTTCCACTATATCTTAGAAATAAATTGACATGTAAAGATTAACATATAATGAAAAACAAAAATGACATGGTCATTGTCCCTGTCTGCCCCACCCCCATACCCTCCTCCCTGCGCCCCTCTCCCCCTACAGGAGTACACCATCGACATCTTCTTCGCTCAGACCTGGTACGACAGACGCCTGAAGTTTAACAGCACCATGAAGGTCCTGCGTCTCAACAGCAACATGGTGGGAAAGATCTGGATTCCTGACACCTTCTTCCGGAACTCCAAGAAGGCCGACGCCCACTGGATCACCACGCCCAATCGCATGCTCCGGATCTGGAACGATGGGCGGATCCTGTACACGCTGAGGTGACATGGGTCGTCTGTAGAGACTTTTGCTTTTAACTGTGAGGAGTGTGTGTGTGCTGCGGCGTGTTTCTGTGTTAGCATGGAACGAGCTTGGCGCTTTGAACTATCGGTTAACCCGAAACAGGATCACGTATGCCATCGAAAGCGTGTCTGTAAAGAAACTCATTAACCAGGCAGCGCATTAGCACCTCCATCTTTTTACACGGTTTATATTTATACTTCACAAATACGCTAATTATTTCAAATGAAAATAAGAACAGTCACGTTTTCTGGTCCTTACCAGTCACATGATGGATTAATTGAAGTTTCATGCTAATGCTAAATGCCAAAGCAACGTTCATGTCTTGTTTGTTAATTCCTCCTTTTTGCCCACATAATGGGAACCGTCCAACACTGCAGATTGGAAAAGTCTTTGTATTTGTGTGTGTGTGTGTGTGTGTGTGTGTGTGTGTGTGTGCTGTAATGTGAAATGAATCTTGGCCTGTGTTAGCGATGTAATCGTGCGAGTTATTTCTGTCCGCAGGTTGACCATCGATGCCGAGTGCCAGCTTAAACTGAATAACTTTCCCATGGATGAGCATTCCTGTCCCCTGGAGTTCTCGAGCTGTAAGTGCGGCCATATGCTGCTCCTCCACTCCTCCAATGTTCCTCCTTTTCTTTACACTTTCCTTCCATGCCAAAAACACAGCTCTTTAACACTCTGATAGAGCACTGGGTATCACTTTCTGTGCTTCTCTATCTCTCCTTGTCTCCAACTATCTATCTATCTGTCTATCTATCATTGTGTGTGTCTTTCTCTCTCTCTCTGTCTCTCTCTCTCTGCTTTCTTTATTTCACATTTTCTTCAGACACATAATGATGAAAATGTCACTTTATTCCCGCTCCACCTGCCCTTCAGCCCATCAGGCTCAGGCTGTTCCAGAAATCGCTCTCTCTCTCTCTCTTTCTCTCTCTCTCTCTCTGTCTCTCTCTCTGTCTCTCTCTCTCTGTGTCTCTCTCCCACTCGGTCTCTCTCTCTGTCCCTCGTAACTCAGCAGAGGTGATCAGAGACCTTTTTCATGCTAATGAGACTGCCAGAGAGCACATGGAGCACCACGGGGAAGAGCTGCACAGAAATCTTCCTGACAGAGTTCCTCTAAAACAAATCTGCTGAAATAATTGTAATAAACGTCGCAGGATGGAGATCGGCCCCGGTCCAAACCCGCTTCCCCTCGGTATACCTTACAGAGAGAGAGAGGAACGACAGGCCTGACCCGATAATCCAGCAGAGATTTCAGTCGTCCATCATGTGGACTGAATAAACTTCTATAGGAAACGTGTCTGTAAAGGGAACTCCGTGGTCTCTGCGTGTAAACCGCACACTGATTTAAACTCTTTAGAGCGACGCCCTTAACCTGATGACACAAATGCTCTCACTTTTTTAAAAGTATCTTTTCTTCTTTTTTTTTGAGCTTGAGGATGATGGGTCCAGTACCGCCACCTACGGGACTGGAGTGTGGAGCAGAAGGATTAGCAGGAAAAAAGATTATGGCTTTGTACGAGACGCGACAGAGCGTTTCAGGGCGCTAACTAACTGGCGATGCGTCTGCACTTTTGGCTCGGGATAAAACAGGATTCTGTTCAAACAGAAGGAACTCTGTTGCTAGGCAACCACAAAAAGGGCTAATGTAGCTAACTCAACAAAAGGGCAGCATGAATGAGACCCAACTATTGGGAATAACAAGGTGTGTTTTTTTTAGATTATTATTATTATTATTATATTTCCCCAGAAAATTGGCCACTGACTCAAAATACAGTCAACAACACGATGTCATAAAGTCTGAAGCGGGAGGGGAAGGAGAAACTTGACGCTTTTTACCTTTAATGCACTTTTTATACATTTTCTGTTTTTATTCCAGAAGAGTCCATGATGATCTTTGTTTGTGTTTCTGATCCTGTCCTGTCCGCAGACGGCTACCCGAAGGAGGAGATCGTTTATAAGTGGAAGCGGAGTTCTGTCGAGGTCGGAGACATCCGCTCATGGAGACTCTACCAGTTCTCCTTCGTGGGTCTGAGGAACATCTCAGATATCGTCAGCACCTTCTCAGGTCATTAAATCCTTCATCATAATACACACACACACACACACACACACACACACACACACACACAGCCTGAGTGCCTCACAAAGAAAAGGATGTTCTCTCTCTCTCCCTCTCTTTATCTGAACCAGAACTAACAACACCCCGGTTCCACATCGTGTGTCCCTGTCTCATTAAGTCAGTTATTCTGTCCATTCCAAACAGTTTGTCTGAATTACATGTTAAATAAAGATTATACAATATTTCAGGACATTTTAGAACCCATGAGGTTCTTTGTTTGTTCCTTTAGGAAGGCTTCTAATAAGAACCATAAAACTTTCTACCAGTGAAAGACGCGTCGCCTTTGTACCTGTCTGTTGCCTTGAAGGAGGCGTGGCTTGTACTTGTTATCACAGTAAGGTAGGCGTGGCATCTATCTGTCATTCACAGTAAAAAGAAAAAAAAAGTCTGGCCTCTGTAGCAGCCAGGTAAAGTGGGTGTGGTCTATGTATATTTTGGTTGATTTTAAGTGGGTGTGGTCTATCTATTTATCAGTCAGTAAAGTGGGTGTGGTCTATGTATACGTTGGTCATAATAAAGAGGGTGTGGTCTGTTTATTTGTCAGTTGGAAAAGTGAGTGTGTCCAACATTCAGTGTTGGTCACGCCCATGAAGTGGGTGTGGCCTATCTGTCAGTAGTGTTTGTGACCTGTAAGTGTCAGATAGTGAAGTAGGTGTGGCCTTTGTATCTGTTGGTCATAGTAAGTAGGCATGGCCTTTTTATCTGTCAGTCACTGTAAAGGGGTGTGGTCTCTGTAACTGTCAATCACAATAGGTGGAGCGTGGCTACTTTAAGTTTTTTTCCCAAATGTTTCACTGCATCACACACAATTATAGTAATGTTTGAATAATCACACCACGGCTTAAATATCACCTGATTTATTCACATCAGAGTTTTGATAAACATCTTCAAACGACTATACACACTCACACACATTCACACACACACACACACGTCTGTAAGCCTCTTTCACAGCCGCCGTAAATCACTTCCACATCAGTCACTGCCCTGTTTACAGAGAAATAATTAAGTAGTGACAGTAAGAGGGAGGACGAGGACACAGCCATGCCATCTGCTCTCTAAATCACTTAAAACACACACACACACACACACACACACACACACACACACACACACATACACACACACGCACACACATATCACTGTAGTGACATTTTCCTGCTGGAAATAAGATAAAGGAGGTCTGATAAAGAGCCAGATGTTTGTAGATGTGTGGAGGAATGAGAGGACAGCAGTGTGGGCACATCAGGAGGTGAATAATAGAAATGTAACCCCTTGGTTATGGGTTAAGACATGGCCATCTGTCAGCCTACAGAGAGAGAGAGAGAGAGAGAGAATGATCTCTCTTAGACAGCCTCAAAACATCAACAACTATCATGTTTTTTTTTTTTACAGATTTTATTTGTTTAACTAATAAATCAATCAATAAAAATGTAAAAATCATAGACTTTAATATTGTCCATTCTTCTTCTTCTTTTGAGACACACATTTGTCTTAAATAAGAACCTTTATTTCTGGACAGAACAGACTTTCCAACCAGGATGCTACCACCACCACATCACTTTAAAATCTCAGTGTCATCAATTCAATTAAATTCTATTCAGTTTTATTTGTATAGCGCTTTTAACAATTGTCATTGTCACAAAGCAGCTTCACACAATCAAAATAATTATTTAAGTTTGTACGGAGTGTGAATGTGTATGAATCAGAATGATCAGATCGTCCCTGATGAACAAGCTGAGGGCGACAGTGGCAAGGAAAAACTCCCTGAGATGG
>JAQMYG010000011.1:27486448-27498055 GCA_030014215.1 Clariallabes teugelsi
CTCTCTCTCTCTCTCTCTCTGTCTCTCTCTCTCTCTCTCTGTCTCTCTCTCTCTCTCTCTCTCTCTCTCTCTGTCTCGATAAACTGCAGGATTTTATTTCAGATTTCTATTTAAGATAATATTTTATTAAAAGTGTATTTGTGTTTGAGTTTTGTAAATATATTTGTGTATTTTTTATCAACCTGAAGACCTAAGAGTCGATATAAATACCGTTCAGTTTGTTTTATTTTCTCCTAAAAAGACATTTTGTTGTTTGATTGATTATATAAAGTAAATAAAATGAAAAACAAAACATCTGTCAGATAAACTGTAAGATTTTAGCACAGAAATAACAGTCAGTCAAAATATCATCAATTTAAACTTTAAAATACATTTATATTTCTACACACACTGTACATATAATTAGCATTCTCCTGTATTTACAATAAAAAGTTTTATTTCTACAATTTGGAATTTTTATTTTTGTGTGAATGCACATTAACCTCACACAATAAAGTTTCACACACACACACACACATATAGTGGAGCCTTTGTTCATGAACATAATTTGTTCCTAAGTTCTGTTCATGACCTGATTCAGTTTTCTCGATCAGTTTGTGAACTCAGGTTCCACTATACTGTATATACAGTAAATATCCATCCATCAATCTAAGAACCTCTGTAGTCCAACTAGGGGCCGTGGAGGCCAATGGTGGCCCTTTCTGTATAACTGTGGTAGAACCTCCACTCAATATTCACACACTACGGGTCATTTGGAAATGCCAATTAATCTAACCTGCATGTCTTTGGACTGTGGGAGGAAACCGGAGAACCCGGAATAAACCAACCAAGCACGGGGAGAACATGAAAACTCACCAGAGACGGGAATCGAACCCAGGACCTGAAGGTGCGAGGCAACAGTGCTAACTACTACACCACCGTGCCACCGTATATAGACTGTATCTGTACTTTTCAAGAAGGGCATCGGGTGTAAAACCCGCGGCAAAGTGTTCGGTGTGGATCAGATGATCCGCTGTGGCGACCCCTCGACAGGAACAGCTGAAAGACCAACGACAACAACAACAACAACTGTGGTTATGTAACAGCACCATGTAGAAATGTAGTTAAGCAGGTTCTTGTTGTCGGTTTAAATTTTTGGATTTAAAAGGTCTCCTCTAATAAAACTGCTCGAGTACAGATACAGCAAACCTGTATTTCAGTAACGAATGAACTGTACGCAGTGAGAAATATACATGAGCTGGAGAAAGAGTTCTCGTCCCCACACTGTATGTTATTCTTGACTAAACTTAGCTCTGATAATACTCTTTCTCTCTCTCACACACACACACACACACACACACACACACACACAGTGGTGTAACGTTACATATGACAGCTTTATTTATAGCAGTGTGTGAAAGGCTTCGGATCGCCGAGCGCTGAGAGAACACACTGATCGTGCACTGAGCAGAGGTTCATTAGAACTTTTTAAGTTAGAAAAGAAAATTCTAGGTTTTCTTCAGTGTAGCTCGTTCTGTCTGCGTTGCCCCCTTCTGGCTGCCATGGGGAACTACAGCTCTACAGGTAAGCTGCGGTCTGTCCTAAACACCCAGGTTTAATTATTAACGTATAAATAATCAGGGAACACCACTGTGTGTGTGTGTGTGTGTGTTTACTGAGTTCTGATTGGTCACAAGTTGTTGATTAATTTCCATGTAACAGTCAGAGGTGAAGACGACAAGCTGCCATTTTAACACACACGCGCTAACGTTTCCGTTACTCTTCTGATGTGTGTTTGTGGCTCTACTCAGGTCTCTATGGTTACATTCAGCTCGCTAATATTAATGCAACATGGGATCAGCAAGACACGGCATCAGAGACGATCCAGGAACACAGTCAACTTAACATCAAAGCGCTTAGTAACGTCTTCCCTTTATACCTCTGTGTTATTTGGGCTCACAGGTGTGTGTGTGTGTGTGTGTGTGTGATTTAGAACTCAGGCGATGCTGGGAGTGGTAGTTCGTTACCAGTCTGTCGGTGTGTTGTATTTAGGCAGAGTTGCTGCAGATGTCCTGACACTGTGACGACATCAGAGACAATCCAGAAGATTAAAATTGAAGATTAAAATGAAGCCAAAGCAATCTACTGTGTTTAATGTCTGAATAATCGCAATATACATTAGTGTGATACTAATAAATACTAATATGAAAGTATGTTTTTCCTGTTACCATAGAAACTGGAATACATTTATACTGTGATTCCTTTCATATTGTAATTATGTGGGTGTCTTTTCTTTTGTCCTTTAAAGAGATTGAAGTTTTTAAAGGCATTGTATCAGCAGCAGGAAGTGAGACACACACACTACAGGACCAAGCGGCAAATAATCATGTCAGTAAGTGGACTAATCAAAAATCATAATATACAAAACTGTAGTATATATCCATGTGTGTGTGTGTGTGTGTGTGTGTGTGTGTGTGTGCATAAACTGTTTAACATCCTGAAATATAACATTCTCCTTAATGCCATATGAAAATGTAATAGTGTTAAAATTGAGCTGTAAAGAGTTTACACTGTTTTTATGTGACTTTCTTTAGAATTAGTTTGTAATAAAACACAGACTCGTTGCTCTGCTATAAACACTTGTACATTAACACTGTGCTGTTGGTCTTGGAGTGTGTTGTGTGAGTTGTGTTCATGTGGTTGTGTTCATCTCGCTCGTCATGACATTTGTGCTGCTCGTATAACAGAAGCCCAGCGCCCCCTGGTGGTTCGTCCTGTTAGAGACTCATTCAAGCGCTTTCTTTCTGTCTTTCTTTCTCTTTACTAAAGATAAAAATACTGAAAAAACACACATGGAATTATGGGTAAAACAAACAAGTGTCCATGTTTTAGACTCTTTAAAGCCGCCACTTTCCCTTAGTGACACTGAGAGCGTGAAGCTGTTAAAGCTAATCTGACTTTATGATGGAGAAGCTCAAAGATAAAACATTCTGCTTTGTTTACTTTGTTGTTTGTTTTTGTTTGTTTTCCCCTTAATTCTAGATTATCTAGTGTTATTTCATAGTTTTAATGTCTTCAGTGCTGGATTACAGTTTAGAAAATACTCAAAATAAAGAAATGAATGAGGTGTGTCCAAACTTATGACTGGGATTCTAGTTAAAAATAAAACACAAAATGTAAGAATCAGAGATTCTGCAGCAGCTTCTCTCTCTCTCTCTCTCTTTCTCTCTCTCCCTGTCTCTCTTTCTCTCTCTCTGTGTCTCTCTCTCTGTCTCACTGATATCTGCAGGATGAAGTTTGGGATCGTCTGAGTGAAACGCTGCAGGAATCCGACCTGCTCAAACTCAAATTCCTCCACAACCTCTCAGAGACAGCTGGAGAACCTACAGTAAACACACACACACACACACACACTAGAACTTAGATGTAAAGGCAGGAGTCCAAACCCAGGCATTGTTATTATTATTACAGTGGTACCTCTTCATACAAACGCCCCACCTTAAGCATTTTCATCTTAAGAACTGAAATCTACATTTTCGGCATATAAGTGACCGAGTCGAGCCGAACCTAATGACGGCTAAGTTGCGTGAACAGGCGGTATAGCGGATACTGTATAGACGATCACAACTTGTTTGTGTCAGTGTTTTTTGGGTATTTTGTGTAAGATGTGGTGAAGATGTGGCACCATGTGTCCCAAGAATGTTATCAAGACCTGTAGCAAAAAGAAAAGGGAGTCGCTTTCAGTTTAGTTTTTAAAGCAGGAATCATAAGTAAAGATTTAATATGTATTTATTTCATATTTTACTTCATTTACATCAATGATGCAAATCACAAATATCACTTCCTACATTTATGTTTTCTAAATGTTCGGATTGTTTTTACATGAAAAAATATAATTATAGTGTTTGTTAATGTTGGTAATATTTTTGGGCGGCTGGAACAGAAATCTGTATTTACATTATTTCCTACAGGACAATGTTTTTCACAATATGAAATTTCACGTTTAGAACTCAACTGTGGAATGAATGCAGAGCAACCGCTGTATTATTATTATCATTATTATTATTAATATCATTATTATTATCATTATTATTATTATTATCATTATTATCATCATTATTATTATCATCATCATCATTATTATTATCATTAATAATGATAATAATAATTATAATAATAATTATAATAATAATAATAATAACAATAATAATGATAATATTGTTATTATTATTATTATAATTATTATTATAATTATTATTATTATCATTATCATCATCATCATCATCATTATTATTATCATCATTATTATCATTATTATTATTATTACTGTATTTATACAGATGATTATAAAAGAAGCTTTTTAACCATTTCTTTTCTGCAGGAACCTAAAACAGAAGGCTCTCCATCTCCAGAGGTTCCCTCTGCCTCGTCTAACTCCTCGTCCCCTGCCGTCTCGTCCCTCGTCTCCACCATCAGATCCTCAGGTTCCTCCTCGTCAGGTCCTGAACCTCGTCCTGGCGCTCCTGGACCTCCGACTTTACAGAAACTCAATGTGGAGCTTCAAGACATGAGAGAGGAGCTGGAGCTGCTGAAGACTCAGCACAAGTACGTGTGTGTGTGTATGTGTGTGTGTGTGTGTGTGTGTGTGTTAATCCGATAAGATATTTCTACCAAAGCAGAATCTAAAACCTAAACATTTGCATACAGCTGCTTTAAACCCTACAAATGAAGGTGATGAATATTTATTTGTGTCACAGGAAGGAACTTAAACTTCTAATGAACGAGCTGGATGAGGAAAAGAAAATGCGTCTTTCTCTGCAGGTAAACACCCGAGTCACACTCTGTGGGCGTGTCCTAAACCACACGCCGTGTCCACTTTATACTCTATCATCAGTCGTCCGTGTCCCAAACCACACCCCCTTCCTCACTCTCTCTCTCTCTCTTGCTTCCCGTGTCTCAGGTCGAGGTCGAGCGTATTAAGAAGCACATGTCCAAATAAAGCATCAAAGACGCGTCGCCTGATGAAGACGTTTCCATGACAACCGTGGAGGTGAAACACTCTCAGGGTGAAACGACTCGGTGTTGAGGAGAACAAGACGGGGTGCTTTGGGAAGAACTGTTCTTCATCTCTTGTGTTCCAGGAGTGTGTGGATCCTCAGCTGTAAGAAGTTCCTCCCTCTCTACCTTCGTATCTGAGGACACTACCTAGTGCTCTACTGTCCAGAAATAAACACACCCCCTGGTAGTGCACTCTCAGATCTTACTGAATCTGTTTAGTTTATCCATTTTTCTTTTTTCTTCTACAAAACACTATGGCTTAAAAAAAACTGATGTCTTCCCCTTACCATATATGGTCATGGTATTTCCTGTTCATGGTAAGCCCTTACACCTTGTGGTAATTCCAGAATACAAATCATTAGAAGATTATTATATTGAAGACGTTTTTAGGGAATCATAGGGTTCGGGTTAAAACAACAGCAACAACAACAACAACATCTACTCAGTCAGTCAGTTACAGTCAGGAAGTATGGAGCTTCATGACCTCTAGTGCCATCTGCTGGAGACAACATGTACCTGCTTTCAGGAAATATTTAACAGTGAATTGTGTGTCATTTCTTTGGTGCTTATCTGTATTAAATAAAGTGATGTGAACTCGTCTATACTGCAGCACTTCACACTTATTCTCTGTGTTTGAATAAAGTGTTTGTTACTCTACAGTCATCTAGACTCCCCTGGACCTCTTGGAGCATCTTTCTGTAGAATTTCCACTCCATTCCCAGAGCCCTTTGCATGTCCGTAGAACCCTCAGCACAATGCACAGCCTGTTGCTAGACCACTTTTGACCTCAACAGACTAGAACTCTCAACATGACTCCTTACAGCTTAATAACTCTTATCGTATCCTTAAATTCATCGCTGCATCTATAGAACCCTTGATAGGTTTTTTAGGTTCCTTAGTTTATTACTAGAACGTCTGTTAACCAAAGAAACCCAAACAACGTACAGCACTGAAGTCCTTACACTCTACAACAGTAAATTTGTCCCACGGTCCCATTTGTCCATAATTAGACTGTTAGTGCCATAATCTAACATAAGTCCTGATCTGGAGAAGACCTAAAATCTAGGGAAGTCCTCACCACTTCTCCAGAGCACCCATTGCATGTTCAGAACCCTTCGCGTGTCCTGAGAACCCTCAGTATTTCCAGTATGACCTTAGAATCCTCACCTTGGGACTCTTACTGCAGTCTGTCTCTAATCTTCACATCTCAAGAACCCAAAGTATAGCCCTGGAATCCTCAAGACTTTGACTTTAGAATTTCATTGCATGTCCAGATACCCTCTCAGACAAAACATGGTACTGGTGCTGAGAAGTGTCTCACCTACTGTAGGTGAAAAAGTGAATTTTCAAATAGGATCATGTGACACCATTTTTCACTTTTTTACTTAACGCTTCTTATCTCCTGATCCATGCCATCATTTTTTTTGTAAATACACACACACATTTATATTTTTATCATATAAAAGAAAAACCATTTGCTAAAAATTATTTTGTGGCTTTTCAAGTTTTAGTGTCCATAATTTCTTTGAATTCAAATCTTTCAATGATCTTAATCATCATTCAGATGAACCTTGGTCAGTTTAGATTTCATGTGAAAAGACATAAACATGAAAAAGTGTATTATTCTAAAATGCTAAATTGTTAAGGTATCGCAACATGAGTTCCACATGGTTACCGACACTACAGATTTTTTGTTTAAAAATCCTTAATTTTACATGGAATGCTCTATTTAAAAAAAAATTTAACATACATGAATGCACAGATAAAATCATCTCTCCAAAACAGCTAAAGTTAGCTGAGATCAGTCACTTCCATGTTGTATAAACCAGTATTGTGTTTTGGCCGTCTGCATGTCCTCAGAGTCTTTGACACGCATCTATAATTTTTATCTTGTCTCTAGAGCCCTCAGGATGTCTCTATAATGTCCACACTTCACTCTCCTCATTACAGCGAGCGCGTCTGTGCTGAGATTCACAAATCTTAAACACGTTTTATTAAAAATCAACATTTATTTTAAAAAAGCTCAGAATTATAATATCTGTACATAATTAATAAATAAAAAATAAATACAAAAGTTACTAAGAAGAGGTTAATGTCAAATCATATATCATATGCATATAAGGAATAATATTTTAAAAACAAAACAACTTTATAAACACATAAACAGCTGTAAAGATGAAAACTTTTAGAATATTTTGATTATTTGTCCCTTTTATATCCACCAGGTACCTGAGCGTAAAGACTGAATATTTATTCTATATTTATTTACATTCCCAGAGAAAAGTATGAAAGTTGTGAATTATTGTTTAGGAGAAGACTGAAGGAGCCGAGCCGTGTCTCGAATTGTGTGCTGTCAGTGAGCTGGAGTGTCGTTAATGGTGTTGTTAGAACCACAGTAAAACCAGAACCCTGGATAGATGGCGTGTGGAACATCAGACCGTTTTAGCCTCAGAACTTCTAGCCTGGGACACACACACAGGAAGGGGCGGAGCCTCAGAGATACGAAACACTCAAACTGGTGCAGAGTGAGAAATGTGTTACATTAACCAAGACTAATACAGAACCGAAACCAGAACAGAACCAGACTAGGTAGGGAATATTACTGGTCCTGTTTCTGATTTTATTTCTCCTTCACTCCTGTGGCAGTTCTGTTCCTGGTCCGGTTCTTGTGCTGGTTCCTTTCTGGTTTTAGTCCTGTTACAGTTCTGCTTTCTGTTCGATCCTGTTCTACCCCTAACCTGGTTCCTGTACCGTTTCTGTTCTGGTTCTCACCTTGTTCCTGTTCCAGTTCTGGTTCTGGTCATGATCTAGTCCTGGTACTCTACCTGTCCTGTCCTTGTCCTGTTCCATGATTTATGTTCTGACTCTGGTCCGAGTCCTTTTCTGATTCTCTTACTGTTCTGGTTCCGGTTCTCTGGTTCTCCAGGCTGCTCATTTCCGTTTGGTGTAAACTGGTGAAGCGCAGAGTTACAGAAAGCCACAAGATATTCAGTGTGTGTAGAGTGTATTGTGTAATTTAAGACATGGCACAGAGACTCAGTGTGTGTGTGTGTGTGTGTGTGTGTGTGTGTGTGTCTGAGTCATACACTCAGGCTGTGTGTTGGTCGGAGTTCTTCATCTGTTCCTGGATCAGAAGTTGGAGTGGTGACAGGCGAAGGGTCTGAATGTGACTTCTTTGTTTTCCTCCAGCAGAAGATCGTAGCGGCACATCGGTCTGAAAGGAGACGCAATCAGTGAGCTGTGATTGGACAAAACAAACACCTGGTGTGAAGAGCATGGCTCTGTGTGTGTGTGTGTGTGTGTGTGTGTGTGGTTAAGTGCGTGTCTGTACCTCAGGCCGCTCTTGAGAGGAGTAAGGCGGAAGCGGAGGACGCGGAGTTTATAGCGAGGCGTAAGCGCGTTCCCCGTCACGTACTTCAGCGTGATCGTCTTCACAGGATAAACATCTCGCTCGAACTCCGCCAGCAGCGTGGCCTCGGTGTACTGCTCGAATTTCAGGTTCTTACTGAGACGACACGGAGACAAACGGGGGAAATTAACACACATACTGTACCACATGACATAACAGATTCTTAGCTTTTTAAACTTTTTATCGAAAAGCAATTTAAGCAACAATTTTACAGCTGAAATGATTCTAGTAGCTTCACCAATTTTACAATCAATACATAAAGAAATATGAAGTGAGACAGAATAACGCTGAAAAATGGCCATTTTGGGGTTTATAAAAAATCATCTCTCCAAAACAGCTGAACTTGAAATGTTTAGGGAAGCGAGATCGGTCACATCCATGTGTATAACATAAAAAGTAATAAAGTTAGCACCAATGCTGTGTTTTAGTCCTCTACAAATAAACCATAAAAACAATATTTTTATAGATAAAAGATAACAATCTTTTGGCCCGAGTTGTCTTCACCGTCACACAACCTCTTCTGTGGACTCCTCAGTTTCCTGGTACATTCACACCTACTGTACAAGGAACTTGTTTTTGTGACAGAAGCTTCAAGAGACGTCAACACACCCACACAATAAGTAAATAAAGAAATAAATACAATTAACAAGAAATGTAATAAAATGTGGAGTATCAAAAAAATATTAGTGGTATTGCAGCTATTGCACATATTAATATTACACATATTTTGGAGAGCATTTAACTGTTCTTGAGGTCGCCTGGGGGAAGAAACTGTTCTTGAATCGAGTCCTGGTGTTCGGTGCTCTGCAGCGCCAACTAGAGAGGAAAAGTTCAAAGAGCAGATGGCTTGGAGGTGAGGGGGTCCAACACGAGTCCCAATAGAAACAGCTCTCGCAGGTTGGGCAGAGGAGCGGCGATTTATTCTTTCAGCATCTGAAACTTTGTAGTGTTCTGATGTCTGATGTTGTAGCCGAACCAGACAGTTACTGATGTGATATGATGTGATACAGGGTATGATGTCCTTTTAGTCATGTGATTGTGTGTCTTTTGTTTTTTTAATTATGGATTCATTATACCTTTTAGAATTAGTCTTATCAGATCCTCACACATTTTGCCACATGCTTTGGGGTAAAAGGCTTCCGTCTAGACGCCCCACCCCATGACCTTCAGTGTTTCATGGTACAGCAAATGTTAGAAATTAGTTTACACCCCTCTGATGACTAATACATTTGGACAGGGCAGTCTACATGCAGTCAGAGGAGCCAGAGAAGGTGTGAGCAAAATGCTACAGAAACAGCTGGATTTTATTTAATCCTTTAATCTGTGGCAGCTGGATCATGGAGGCTTTTTTTCTAGATGCACTTAAAATTGTATAAATATCCCGTTTTTACATATTTTTTTTCATATTCCATGTCGTATTTTGTATGTGTGTGTGTGTGTGTGTGTGTGTGTGTGTGTGTGTGTGTTTGTGAGACTCACTGGTCAATCCGAGCCTCAGTTTCCTGTGTGCCGTTCTTTAGCGTGATGGTGATGTAGCCCCATCGCGCCTCAGAGTTCCAGCTTACGATCTCCACCTTATATCCGCTTTCTGTAGAACAAACCCAAACACCAGTCAGTGGATGCTCATGTCCGAGAAAACATCAGAAACTTCTAGAACAACAAAGACTGACCACAGGAAAGATATATAAAGCAAAGACATCAGGATAAAACTGTAAACATGGGCGAATATTTTATAGTGTTTATATTAAACTGACTGCCGTATGGACTGTGCTGGTTTGTGGTGAAGAACGTGGAGGTCTGTCCGAGCTTCAGCAGAACCTCCTTCCACCGAGTCACATCATAACCTGAAATCAGAACACAGAGTCATTCCTTAAGAAACTCTGGACAGATGTAAACTGCTTTATTACAGCAGATATCATTCACCCAGTAAGCTGCGTTCTGATTGGCCAGGAGCAGTGGGAATAATGATGATGTTATTGATGATGATGATGATGATTATTATTATTATTATTATTATTATTATTATTATTATATTCCTCCTACCGAATACTGGACAACCAGAGGAGTTAAAGTGCTCGCAGCTTAAACATTTCCCATCCAAGAAGTTTGAGTAATCAGAACACGGATATGCTGTGATTTGAGAAGTCTGATTAATCGAGTCCAAATACAGGTAGACTGCACGCTGATGATCACATTTAAAATACTTTGAACCTACAAAGAGACAGGCAGAGAAAGAGAGAGTTTATTTGATGTTTAATGTTATTATTTTATTCGTTCTGCTGATTAGTGACTGACCTGAGAAGATGGTCTTTGGACAGCCAGGCTGATCAGATCCTCCATTTGGATAATAATCGATGTGTCCGAGCGCATCCCGATACCCAAGTGCTAATCAACAAAATCCAACAAAGCTTCATGTTAAAGCAGAATACTAGGCATTGTGAGAATTGTTTAAAATTTTGTAAAAGTTTTTACTCAAAAACTCTGAGTCAGACTCACCGTCCATGTCTGTGTGCAGAGCTTCAACAAACTCAGCATCAGACGGATCCAGACGCTCGTCAAGAGATTTTCCTCGGAATGATGGACCTGCTGGATCCAGAGCTGATCCCAAACAACACTTTAGTTTTAGCCTTGCAGTACTCAACAGATTCAGTATACCAGTGTGTCAATACAAAAGAGTTTCAATATTCAAGTGTTTCAGTAAAAAAAAATTTATTTCGACAGCTCCCGTCGAGGGGTCGCCACAGCGGACCATCTGATCCACACACAACTTTGGCACAGGTTTTACCCCGGATGACCTTCCTGATGTAACCGGGACCGGCACTGCATGCAGCTGGATAGTATGGGGTGTGAAACCACTGACAGCAGGACTCAAACCCAAATCCTAGAGCTTTAGCCACTTGAACCACAACAGACCCTGTTCGAGTGTTTCAGTACTAAAAGGATTTAGTACAGAGGTCTAACTGCGGTGTTTAGCACTCAATCAAGTGTATCTGTTTCAGTACTCGAGTCTATCTGTAATGTTTCAGTACCTGAGTGTAACTGTTTTTCAGTACTCGATTTTTCAGTACTTGATCGAGTGTGACTGCCATATTTCAGTACTCGAGTGTATCTGCGGTGTTTCAGTACTCGATCGAGTGTATCTGCGGTGTTTCAGTACTCGA
>JAQMYG010000012.1:143341-154182 GCA_030014215.1 Clariallabes teugelsi
CTCACACACACACCTCACACACACACACCTCTCACACACACACCTCACACACACACACACACACACACACACACACACACTCTTTCAGTTTAGCATATAGTATCTCTATGCAGTGTGTATAAGGACGAGTGTCCCTAACTAGTGTCCCTACATAGTGTGCATATATACTTATGTAGGGACACTTGTTTGGGCCATTCCCCTTAAGTTAAGTAGTATGTTAAGGGGTAGTGGCCCTATCTAGTGTCACTATGTAGTATGTTTAAGAGGAGTGGCCCTTAGTTAGTGTGTGGTGATGAGGTGGGACCTACCGCTGGTGTACCCGTCTCTAAACGGGGAGGACGCAGAGTGATCCGGTCTCACAACCTGGACAGGAAATCAAACACACAAACACTCAGATAACAGAACCAAGGGAGAACGACAACACACACACACACACGCATATACACATGCGCGCATACACACACGATAGCTGGCAGTTTGATGTAACCAGATGGAGTAATGCTTTAATGTGATAAAGTAATGAGAGGGGGTGTGGCCTGACCTGTAAGGGGCGGAGCTTGTTAATGCCATCTCTGAGTGCGTCACACTCCTGCTCCAGTCTCTGGTTCTCCTTCTTCAGACTCTCACTCTCTGCAATGTGTCTGTTCTCCATGTCCATGATCTCGGCTGCGTGCAGCTCTCGGATCTGTCCGATCCGCTCGGTGTACTCGCCGATCACTTCCTCCAGCTCCGCCCCCAGCTCCGCCCCCGGCTCCGCCCCCGGCTCCGCCCCCTCCACCTGTATCCCCACATCCACAGAGGACACGTTCAGAGCCCCGTTAGCTGAAGGAGCTAAAGGTGGCGTGCTGGAGTTCCTCCTGGAGACAGCCTGTTTGTCCTTGTCTTTGGCTGCGTTGCCACCTTTGACCTTCCCGTGATGTTCTCGTCCAGGTTTCTTCTTGGAGGAAGACGAGTCTTTCTCTTCTCCTGATTTGATTAAAGCTGTACGGAGCTGCTGGATTTCCTCCATGAGCTGGGCTATAGATGCATCTCGGGCCTGTGCATCATATCATTTTACAATGAAAACAACCTTTAAAGCAGTCACTTTACACCATGTCATCATTTACAGCTTGTAAAGTGCAGTACAGTTAAAGAGATGAAAGGCGCTACTCTAACGTCTGCACAGCTCATTACGACCGTATACTAACAGAATACTTTACAGAACTTATTTTACATTTTAAAATCATGTTTCAATCTAAACCTACAGTTCAAAATATATTATTTTAAGCGATCTGAAGTGTAAAATATATACTGTAAAGTAATCTGCAATGTCAAATCTGTTCTGCAAGTCAGACAAAGTGTAAAATAGATTCTGCAAATCGTATAGTGTAAAAAATATTTTGTAAAGTGGTTTAAACAGAAAAATATATTTAGTTAAATGAAAAGTTCATTCTGTAAAATTGCTTACATTTTAAGTGTAAAATATATTCTGTAAAGAGATGTAAAGTATAAAATGTATTCTGTAAAGAGGTGTAAAGTGTCAATTGTATTCTGTAAAGGGGTGAAAAGTGAAAATTGTATTCTGTAAAGGGGTGTAAAGTGTAAAATGCATTCTGTAAAGGGATACATTAACGTGTAAAATGTATTCTGTAAAGGGGTGTAAAGTGTAAATTGTATTCTGTAAAGTTGCCTAAAGGGTAACAAATCTACAGTGTAAATTACCTGTATCTGCTCCTGAAGTTTAAGGTTTTGCTCTATGTAGCTGTTCAGCTCTTCTTTAGTTGCTGCTGCTTCGTGTTTGACCTCCTGAAGTTCCTGAAGCAGCTCAGAACTTTCCACTTCACCAGACATCTAAATGACAAGAAAGTAAAAGGTCAGAGCTGTAAAGTTGCATCATCTGCGCTCAGAGTTCATCTCTAATACAGTACCGTGGATGAGCGTGTAATAATAATGTATAAATGTATAATTAGATATAAACACACTCACCCTGTGCACCTGATCCTTCAACAGAGCAATCATCATCTCTCGCTCCTTTTCGAAAACAAAAATAACACAATCTCACTGAATGTATCTTCTTTATAATTACCAATATTAGAGTTTCTAATAAACTGGCCTCGGTAATCAATGACAATTTCTTTAATATTCAAGTAAAAAATACACAGAACATGATTGTACCTGAAGCTGTGCCTGAAGTCTTTGGCTGAGATCTTTACAGATGTTCAGTTCCTCTTTATCAGCCTCTGCTTGACCTTTAACCTCATGCAGCTCCTGATGAAGTGCTGACATCGCTGTAGAAGTTTGTTCACTACTGCCCTGTGAGGTCTAGAGTTCAAAGGTCAAAGGATTATTCTCAGACAGAGCAGCAGTTTCAGGTATCTTCCTGACCCGTGCAGTAGCACGTACACTTACACTTGTTCCTGTATGAAGATTCACTTCACTCATCCTGTGCACGTCTTCCTGCAGCTTCTCAATCAGGTCCTCCTTACGATGAAAAACAAAGAGAGTCTTTACTGTGATGTTAACTCTTCTGGTTCGTTTCTGTTGTGGTCTAGTTTCACAGTGTGTATAATTAAATAACATTGAATTATTAAATTAAACTAAAAAACTAATAATGCTGTCTGAATAGAGCTTGGTATTGAACCTCAACTCCCAGTCCAGGACAAGAACACGAAGAGCAGAAAGAGCAGAACCATCCAGGCCAATCTTCCTCTCATCATAATGTTATAAAACCTCCTTCAAAATCCCAAGCACCAGATTCCCCTTCTCTCATATTACTGAGGACAGAGCTGGGACTGAGGTTTTATCAGCTAATGTTTAGTAGACAATCATTTGGCCCTAATGGATAAACGTCTGACTTCGGATCAGAAAACTGCAGGTTCTGCTGGGGTCGGTTGTTTGGGGCAGTGGCTGCTCGAAGAGTTAAGAGTCTGCGGTTTGAGGCCCAGCACCGCCACGCTGCCAATGTCGAGGCCTATTTTATGACATTATGAAATATTTTAAATATGCCAAAGAGCTGAAAAATATGAATAAAGATGTGTATTGTAATATGTTCGCAAGTGGATCTTATAAAACTGGTATCGGAAAAAAGTCTTGTTCGTGGCCTGGAAAAGGTTGGAGCTGTTTGTAAGGCTGAAAACGTCCTCGGCTCATTTATCGGTCAGAAATACAACGGAAATGACCTTCACCATGTTCTCCTGGGAAACCACATCACAGAGAACACTCTGTACATGATTAGAAGGCTATATTAATGCACGATTCTAAAAATCCATACATGTTTAACTTCTAGAGTTGTTCAGAAGAAACAGCATTTCTGCAGCACCACAGCCCTGTCCTTTGGCTTGGGTTAGCAGCTAAAAAATATCGATGTTCACGAATGATGTTATCGATAAACATTAATCACTAAATACTGCAAACTGATTAAGAGGTATTATGAGGTGACGTTTGTTTTGCATCATATTTCTCAGTATGTCTGTTAATAGGCAACGTGAGAGTTCACGAGATGTGGAGTACTGGACATTGTATTTTTTACAGGTGTTGTTTTTAATTGAGGACAAACTGACGAGCTGCTTTGTACAAATACTGTCATACTGTGGAGGAGTGGATGAGAGCAATGTTAGTGTTAAAGTAAGGAGTGTTACAACTTCTCTACTAAACAACAAATACTTCACTTAATATTCTACAGTGTTAATCCACAGTTGTGAGTAAAAGTCATTTATTTTGCGTCTAGTTACCTACAGAAAAAAAGGCACGGTGTTCCCCAAGGACCTGTGTTGAGCCCACTTCTATTCCCAGATTTGGAGTAGTTACACCTCTGTGCCAGTGGCTCAAAGGCTAAGAGTTTAAAATAAGTTTTCTTTAGTTGTATGTGTTTGGCTTTTGATTTAAAATCACTATGTTGAAGTAGACCACCAGAGCATCACCTGTTTGTACACTTTGTGAGGAATAAAAGAGCAAACCAAAGGAGTTAATGTGACATACCTGTATCTGTTCCTGCAGACTCTGATTCTGGATTCTACAGATGTGCAGCTCTTCTCTAGCAGCTTCTGACTGATGTTTGAGCTCCTGCAGCTCCTGAATAAGCTTCTCCGTCTCAGTAGTGCGTTCAGTTGAGGTCTAAACCGAGAGACAGTTATTACAACAAGCACACACACACACACAAACATACACACAGTTTATGTCTCTCAATGATGTTTGGATATTTTTGACACAGCTGAAAATTACGACAGTCCTCCACTTACCTCTGCAGGTGACGTAGGTGTTGTCCTTATTTGGTTGAGCAGCTCCATGAGCTTAGCTAGTATTTTCTCGTACTCATCAACTTCGTTCTCTGAACTGGCAAGTAGAAGTTTTTGCAATTCTTGATCCTTTGGCATGGAACTCAGATCCATTTCCAGTTTTCTCAGCTTCTCCATCAGGAGGATAAGGTTCTTAACTTCCATCTCTGAACCAGATCCCATTAACCCAGCAGTGGCTTCATCTACCTTAGATTTCACTTGCTCTCCAGCAATGACCTTTGATTCCAACTCTTTTGCAACTTTCTCCTGATCCTCTACTATTCCACCCTGCTGCTTTAATCCCACCTTTCTCCCAGAAAGAGGTTCAACCAAATGCTCTCCATGGGCCACCTTTAATTCCAACTCTTTTTTCATGTTATCTAAACAAGTCTTGCGTTCTTCAAACTCTTTAGTTTCAGTCTTTGTCTCAATATGTTCTTGGTTGACCAACTGACTCAAAGTGGTGACCTTCTCCTTGAGTCTCTCCTCCAGCTGGGAGATCTTGAGATGAAGGGTTCCTGCTTCAGATTGTGCTTTATCCACCTTTGATCTACAATCTCTCAGCTCTACCTCTCTCTCTGTAAGGCAATTCTCTAGCTCCTTTACTCGCCGAGTTAAACTGTTCACTGTGGAGCTAGCACTTTCCTCTAAAGCCTGAATCTGAACTTGTGCCACCACTAATGCTGCAGTTTTCTCCCTCAACATGTCTTCAAGTTCAAGAACTAACATCTCGTTTTTCCTCTCCTTTTCTGCTTTCGTTTCTCTTTCCTCTTGCAGGGATTCGTATTTGCTGATGAGTGAGGAGTGGTCCTCCTTAAGGGTGTCCAGTTCTCTCTGAATTTGGTCCATCTTCTGTTTCAGTTCATCATGCTGGTCTTGTTCGTCCTCCTCCTCCAGCTTAGGAGACTGTTTGTGCTCAATTTTGGAAAGTTCTTGCTGGAGTTTTTCGATTACCGAGTTCAGCTGCTCCACTTCTTCCTCGCTGTCTCGTTTGAGGTGATCCTGTTCTGCGCGAAGGTACTCGATCTGAGACTCAAGCTCACGCACCAGTTCGTTCTTTACCTCAACCTCCTGAGGGCATGAGAAGCCATGAAGTCAGTCAGGAATGGAAGAAAACAAGGAATACTTGATGGTGACAACAAAGGCCCAGTTCCAACAATCTATGCTCAGTGGTTTAAAAGTAAGGGTAGTTCTTTAGGTGCGAATTCTGGTTTGAGCCAGAGCTCAGAACCTTCACACACCTGTAACCACAGGACTGGATGTAAAAAGGTGTGTTTGAGATTTCATGGACTAGAGTTAACATTGTGAATTCACAATTTAGTCTATGAGGCATGATTTAAAAACATAGATGTTTGGAACTGGGCGTAATTTACAACTTTACCCATTAGCTTTTAGAAGAGTACGACGGTTAACATCCATTTAGGAGGATAATTACAGGTGTTAAAAGTTTCGCCCATGTTTCTTGGTGAATGATGATAACTTGTTAATCTGGCATGCATAAAACACTTATTCCCTGTGAGTAACAGCACGTTCTCAGTGTTTAATAAGTGCACATCCTGAAATGTCCAGGTATACTTGCACTCATTAAAAACAGATATTTTTGCTACACAGAAAGAAAAAAAAAAAAAAACAACAACCACAAAACAGTAAATATAAATCAATTTAAACCAAAGAAAAACAACCAGTCAATTATGAGAAGAGTAAAACCATACTGCAGAAACAAACCAATGAAACTTAAATGAAACCTGGACCCAGAGGGAGGTTAAAAACAGAAACGGGTTTCACACACACAACACAAACACATACACACACATATACGCCCGTTCCTCCAGCGCATGTGTGTAAGCCGTTACCTTGTCGTCAGTCTTCGTAGTTTCGGAAAGCTGAAGTTTAGCAATCTGTTCATTAAGAAGAGTAATTTGCTTGTTCTTCTCCTCCAAGACCTTTAAGAGTTAAACATCATCACATGACTCGCCTTAAATCAGCCCTAACAATCTGAACACTCTGCTACACCTTGGTGTCTTTTAACATGTTGTTCAAACAAACAAACAAACAGACAGACAGACAGACTGTTATGATTGTAATGTTGAGGTCATGAAGGTGAAATAAGTGGAAATGAGGCACCTGGAGGAAAAAAAACTAATTCAATCAAAGTGGAAGTTTATGAGTGAGAAACAATAAGGAAGCTTTGAGCAGCAAACATTTAGGCTTTTATTACTGAGGGTGTTACCAAAGTAGGTGTGACTGGTTTGTACCGTGCCCAGGAACGATCGCTCCCCCTCCTCACTCCCCCGCTGGACACATTGTTCACATTATCATTCATCTTTTTCTCTCCGTACTCGGTTCTACTTGCGTATTTTAACTACCCGAAAAAGACGAACGTGCTACAGCACTGATGACATCGCGTCCACTTTCATTTTCAAGTATGATTAGCGTCCATATCTGATTCTATTCACACCCATGTGCGCTGTACCGTTCTCGAGACCACCTCTTTTTAATGCGGACTCGAGGCACGGCTCCTGAGCGTGGATCGATTGTGTTCACACTGATCAAACTGAACCAGACTTTTAGGGTCGAGTGTTCTCCGACAGGATCACAGGATCGTGATGAAGACACCCTTAATGTAGAGTTTAATTTCAGTACCGTGTCCATCCGGCACAGACCTCAACAAAGTGCTCACAAACACTACTCTTTCTCTTTTATTAGTTTTGTTTAAGGTCTGCCACAGAAACGACCCACGTTGCTCTAAATGAAGAGAGTACTGACTTATTTCGTTTTATTTACATTATACTAGAAGTGTTGTGTGTTTAGATTTCACAGCAGAGACCGAGTGGATAGAACTGTACAGTACGAGGACATTACAGGACGAGGCACAGCTTGAGCATTAGTAGGTCACATGATCACGACCTGTGCTAGGAATGCAATATCGTATCCGACATGAGTTTTAATGATCTAATCCTGTCGTGACAGAGCTTTAGAAGCAGATATTTTTGAGAATGACTCCCAAAAAAAAGGATAAAAAGTCAGCATTACACCGACTAGCTAACTCCCCCTGCTGTCTCTTATTATTTTATTATTTAAGCAGTCACGTCTCACCGTGTGTAAGCTGGTGTGAGCCTGCAGATCCTGCTGCTGTGTGCTAATCTCCTTCCTCTGGATCTCCAGCTGCATGTGGAGCTGCTGAACCTCCTCGCTCTTGTTCTGGAGCTCATCCCTGAACTGCTCCAGCTGCTCCTCCAGATTCACAATCTACAGCACCGCAGGGGCACAACGATAAACCGCTAACCAGGACTAAAACACATGCACAGACCAGTCTAACTGCTGGGGAAGGCAGTCATGTGACAGGAAGTACCTCTTTTTCTTTCCTGTCCAGCGCCTCTCTCTCAGTCTGGAGTAAAGCCTCCAGGGTGACATCAGCCCCGCCTGCCATGGAGGCATACTGCTTACTGTTCTCCTGCACACACACACACACACACACACACACACACACACACATGCAGTTGTCATGGAAACGATGAACCCACGAGGTGAGCGGTGCTAAGAGCTGAAGCTAGCGCTGCGTTGCTAAAACGCTTACCCTGGATGGCGTGATGTCGTGGGAGACGAGCACTTCCTCCAGCACCCTCACACGCTCCTCCTGCCTCTCGATCTCCTCGTCACGCTCCTGCACATCCCTCTGCAGCTGCTCCACTCGCAACAAGAGCTCACTGCACCAATCCGCTTTCTCCTGCAGGGCCGCGTTCAGCTCCTCCACCTGAGAGAGAGAGAGAGAGAGAGAGAGAGAGAGAGAGAGAGAGAGGGAGAGAGAGAGGGAGAGAGAGAGGGAGAGAGAAGGGGGGAGAGAGATGTGGGCAGAGAGAGTGGGAGAGAGAAATATTGAGAGGAGGGGTGGTGGAAGTGGAAATGGGATGATGAGGGGGGAGAGAGAGAGAGAGAGAGAGATGGGAACAGAGAAGAGGGGACACATACATGAGTAAAAATAAAGGACGGAAAAATACAGAGGAAAGAGGACAGGTATGGAAGAGAAAGAATAAGACAAGGAGGAGTGTAATAAAGAGGGAAAGGAGGTAAAAGTAGAACAAGAGGTAGAGAGAGAGAAAACCAGGAGAGGGATAGAAGGAGAATTAGAATCAAGTAGATGGGAAAGAAAGAAAAGAAAAAAAAAGGAAGAAAAATGGGGAAAAGAAAAAACGGAAAAACAATAAAGAAAGAAAAGGAAGGAACAACAAAATAAATAAGTGTTAAAAACAAACATGAAGGAAGGAATAAAGAAAACATGGTGTTATAGTGTGATTACAATGAGTTTGTGTTAGAAATTCTGCTGAAGCTGAAACAAAGCGGCTGATTGGTCAACAGCTGTAACACCTGTAATGACAGTTTTTTTACCCTGCAGCTAGAATTTTAATACTTCACTGTTCTCTGTTCACACAAATAATAAAGAGAGCAGGAGTTATTTACCCCTGAAAAAGAGGGCAGGGTTTATTTACCCCTGAGGAGGAAACAGGTTATGTTTCTGGCCCCCACTGGGCTCCTGTGATGGTCCTGCTCTAGATAATGTATTGTTTAGGGAAACCTGATCCGTGGTGCTCGGTTCTCTCGGGACAGAAACGGGAGCAGGGAGTGTTTCTTCCCATGGTGTAAAACCCAGCAGCTTAAAGCAGCTCTGAAACAGGTCTGCAGGGTTCTTCTAAAACACACACACACACCTGCTGTGCACTGGAGTACCTCAGTCTGGGGTACATCAGAGCTTAAAGGAGTTAGTGATTCAATTAGAGTGGTAACTCTCTGGAGCAGTTTCAAATGGAAACTCCAAGGGCAATGAGGTAAAGTAGTGAGATATCTCTCTGGGGCAGACAGAGGATGTAAATGGATGATTGAGCTCAATAAATGGGATGCCTCTCTGGGGCAGTTAAAGGAGTTTCTAAGGGAAATTGGTGGCTCTATGCCTGTGTAAGGAGGTGAGGTACCTCTATGGGGCAGTTTAGCAAGGACAAAAGGAACAGATGAGTATTGGCTGGGTTGGTTTACTTAAAAAACAAAAAAATAAATAAAATAAAAAAATTGGGGTCATGGGGTAAATCCAGGGGTAAATCAATGCATTACCTCGCTGTGGTCAGCCTGAGGCTTACTGCTGCCCTTCAGCTGCTGCTCCAGTTTCTGGATCTCCTGCTGAAACACGTCTCGCTCGTGCTCTCTGTCCGCAGCCTGCTCCTGAAAGGTCAAAGTTCACAGGTGAGGTCAGAGCCTAAAATAACAAATCTCACTACATTCACAAATGTCACTGAACTCACATCCAGGAAGCGACGGTTGTTCTCCAGCTGTTTCTCAAGAGCGTGGATCTGCTGCCGGAGATCATCACTCTCAGACAGGTGAGTCTCCTCCAGCTTGGTCATGGCTCTCACCTGCTCATCAAGCTCCGCCTCCAACTGCTTCACCTGCTCCACAAACTCTGCGTGATCCTTCTGGGCCTGACGTTGAACATCAACCTTCTCCTGCATGAGCTTTTCTGTCTCCTCCAGAAGTCCTAAACACAAACCCCCCCCCCCCCACACCCAGATGTTATTGGAATCCAGATGTTTACAGATGGAGAAGGTGGGAATGCAGATGTTACCATGCAGAATGCTGCACCCTAAAAAGTCAGTCAGAAATCTTTAACAGGTGACCTGTACCAACACCATTATATTCATTACGGTTCCTGTGTTCTCTGGTTCATTCAGTACAGTTATGATTGTGGTTATTTACAGTCAGAGTAAAAGCTCCTGAACATCTGAAGGTGGTCACTGTTGCACCTGGTGTGAGACATCTGCCACAGAACTGTCATAGACTAACCTGGGCCGGCTGTGGAAACTAAACCAGTCAGAGGGGAATGGCTTAATTAGTGGGGTACCTTGGGGGATATGGGAAGGCAAATGTGGCGCGGTGTAGTTCGCGGGATACCTCGGTGATATGGGGAGGGACATTTTGCCTGGTTTTGGTGGGGTACCTTGGTTGATTTGGGAGGTAAATTTGCCCTGGTTGAGTTAGTGTGGTACCTTGGGTGATTAGAGGAGGTACATTTGCCCCGTTTTGGTTGGTGGGGTACTTCAGGGGATTAGAGAAGGTAAATTTGCCCTGGTTTAGGTAGTGGGGTAGCTCAGTTGATTAGATATGGTTAATTTGCCCTGGTTGAGTTAGTGTCGGTACCTCAGGTGATTGGAGGAGGTAAATTTGCCCTGGTTTTATTTAGTGGGGTACCTTGGTTGATTTGGGAGGTACATTTGCCCTGGGTTTAATTAGTGAGGTACCTTGGGGGATATGGGAAGGCAAATTTGGCGCGGTTTAGTTCGCAGGATACACCAGGTGATACAGGAAGGGACATTTTGCCTGGTTTTGGTGGGGTACCTTGGGTGATTATAGGAGATAAATTTTCCCTGGGTTTAATTAGTAGGGTACCTTGGTTGATTTGGGAAGTAAATTTGCCCTGGTTGAGTTAGTGTGGTACCTTGGGTGATTAGAGGAGGTAGATTTGCCCCGGTTTGGTTGGTGTGGTACCTTGGGTGATTAGAGGAGGTAGATTTGCCCCGGTTTGGTTGGTGTGGTACCTCGGGT
>JAQMYG010000012.1:175447-186281 GCA_030014215.1 Clariallabes teugelsi
CACACACACACACACACACACACACACACACACACACACACACACACAGATTTAAAGTTACAGGACACCTTATAACGTACATAAAAATGTGCGCGCACACACACATACACACACCTCGAGTTGTATTGATGATCTCTCTGATGGTGGAAGGTTGGAGATTCTGCAGTTGTTCGTCAGTCACATCCACCACATCAACCCCACACACACCAGATATCAACTACACACACACACACACACACACACACACACACACAGGATAAACCGCAGTGTAAGATAATCAGAACTAACGCGAAATTAATTCAGATTGATAAACTCATAAATAGTACTCAAACGTTGTCACACACACACACACACACACACACACACACACACACTTGTGTACCTGGAGCAGGTGTGTGCAGTCCTGGGTGATGGAGATCAGAGATGGGCTGCAGGCTAACACACACACACACACACACAGACACACACACACAGACACACACACACAGACACACACACACAGACACATTAATAATACATTACAATAGTGAGCATACTGGAGTGTATTGGACAAGTGCAGTCAGTCTCTCTCCTCCACACACCTGGGTTTCTAAGTCCCGCCTCCTATTACCAGAATCACCACCATAGCCCCGCCCCTTCTCACCTGTATCATTATCGCCCCGCCCCTTCTCACCTGTATAACCACCCTGTTAGTTCCGCCCCAAAGGCCTGTGAACTCCACCTCACCATGACCATTGTGCAATTACCTTTAGCTCCGCCTTGTCTCCCAGACTCCTCCCACTCAGGTAGGCTCTCTCTAAGCAGCTCTAACTGCGCAGCATGAATCTGAGAGAGGCTGATACGCTGAGCCTCCATCTGCAGCCTACACTCCTCCTGAAAGACAGGAAAACAGAGGCAGGAAATAAAAAGAGAGAAAGTTTATTTTAATCCACTGACGTCATCAATAAAGGTGAGAGGAGCTGTGGAGCGCTGAGGTCTCTGAAGGAGCACTTACATGTTCTAAGCCCTCCATGTCTGTCTGTGTCACTGCGGGAACCAAGCATACCTCTCCATATTGGCTCTCCACCTGTCTCACACACACACACACACACACACACACACACACACACACACACACACACACACACACACACACACACACACAGTTCGTCAGCCACAAAGGTACCAAGATCAGGGATTAGTCCCAATGCGAGTGGGCCATCAGTCATGTGGCGAGTCAGAATGTGAAGAGTTAGTACTCAGGACGGGGCGAGTCAACTGTAGATTGCGAGCGAGTCAGCCATCAGGACGGGGGAGGGTCAGATGTAGGACAGGCGGCGTGTCAGATGTAGGACAGGGGGCGGGTCAGGTATAAAATGGGGGCGAGTCAGATATAGAATGGGCCGGGTCAGCCGTCAGGACAGGGGGCGGGTCAGATGTAGGACAGGGGGAGGATCATCCATCAGGACTGGGGCGAGTCAGATATAAGACTTGGGCGAGTCATGTATAAAATAGGGGTGAGTCGGCCATCAGGAGGGGGGCGAGTCAGATATAGAATGGGCCGAGTCGGCCGTCAGGACGGGGGCGGGTCAGACGTCGGGACAGGGGCGGGTCAGTCGTAGGGACAGAGGCGAGTCAGACGTCGGGACGAGAGCGGTTCAGTCGTAGGGACAGAGGCGAGTCAGACGTCGGGACGAGGTCGGGTCAGTCGTAGGGACAGAGGCGAGTCAGACGTCGGGACGAGGTCGGGTCAGTCGTAGAGACAGAGGCGAGTCAGACGTCGGGGGATGAGGTCGGGTCAGTCGTAGGGACAGGGAGCGTCTCGGTCCTGGAGCCTTCAGCCAAAGCCGTACACAGACGAGCAGCAGCAGCAGCACTACAGATCCCATCCTTTACAACACAAACCTTCGTTCTACAGCGAGCTTTAACGTTTCTCTTCTCCTCCTGACCTCCTGTGACCCGGGTCATACCTCGTGTACCTCACAGTGTTCACTCCCCTTACAGTGAACAGAATTACTGCCAAAACATGTTCATAAATCATCAGAACCAGAGCTACAGCTGGTGTTCAGGTCAGAGTCCCTGAGCTCTGCATCAGCTCCAGATTCCTCCTGCGTGTTTCTCTCTCACACACACACACCTTCACCTCTCGTTCATCATGTTCCTCCATCATGTCCTCTACCTCCTCCACTCTTTTATCTGTGTGGACTCTCACCTCGTGTGCTCTGTGTATTCTCCCTCCTCCTCACTTCTCTCTCTCTCTCTCTCTCCCTCTGTATGTATTCTAGCCTTTTTTCTGAGCGTCTCTTGATCTCTACATTAATGCGCTTCCTTTTTGAACACACCGTCTTTATGTTTACATCATTTACATAATCAACTCTGAATCTGCTCTACACTCTCCTGATCAAAACCAGCTCCTTTAGTACTTCTTACACACTACTACACCTCGGAGAAAAGGCACAGAGAGAGAGAGAGAGAGAGAGAGAGAGAGAGAGAAAAGCACGATGCAACAGAGACACGACTCAACTGTTGAATGCAGTAAATAAACTGCAGCTAAAGGCTAATTGAAATGCTACACACACCTGTTTCTGCGAGTCGCTCGCCGGCTTGTTGTCTCCGTCTGCGTGCGTCGCTGCAGCAGCAGGCTGAGTGTGTGTTTGAGCGTGTGCGAGTGTGTGAGAGCGTGTCGCTGCAGCAGCAACGGGCTGAGCGCGAGCGTGTGTTTTCTGCTTCACGCCATCACTGCGATGCACAACACAGACATCTGTCTCTCTCGCGCTCTCCACCTCCTCCTCCGCAGCAGCAGCAGCCTGAGAAAGAGGCGGAGCCAAGTGCTTCCCGGTCTTCCCCGCCTCCTCATCCTCACGTTCCACCTCAGAACACTGACTCCGCGGCCGGTTCTGTTTCTTACTGTCAGGCTTCGTCTCTAAACTTCTGAACCTGCCGGCCTTCTGTCTGGCCTTCCGACCTGCCTTAAGACCCGCCTTCTTTACTTCAACAGGGTGCGTCAGCTGCACCTTCCCCAACGTTATGCTCTGTAGCTCCGCCTCCTTTCGCCGTAGCGTCGCCTCTTTTGGTTCCGGCAGCTGCACTCGTGGCTCGTTTTCTGTCTCCTGTAGCTCCGCCTCCTTTCGATGTAGCACCACCTCTGTCTGTTCCACCTGTTTCATCAACTCTGCATTCTCCAGCTTCAGTCTTTCAAGCTCCGCCTCCTTTTGCTGTAGCGCTGCCTCTGTCTGTTCCACCTTTTTCACCAACTCCACCTTCATCTTTTCAAGCTCCGCCTCCTTTTGTTGTAGGACCACCTCTTTCTGTTCCAACAGATCCGCCTTCTCCAGCTTTGTCTTTTCAAGCTCCGCCTCCTTTGGATGTAGCATAACCTCTTTCTGTTGCATCGGCTCGGTCTTCCCCAGCTTTGTTTTAAGCTCCGCCTCCTTTTGCTGTAGCAGCACCTCTTTCTGTTCCATCAGCTCCACCTTTATCTTTTCAAGCTCCGCCTCCTTTTGCTGTAGCACCACCTCTTTCTGATCCACCTGGGCCACTAGCTCTGCCTTATCCTGCATCATTGTTTTAAGCTCCACCTCCTTTTGCTTGAGCACCACCTCTTTCTGTTCCAACTGATGCTCCAGGTCTTCCTTCTCCAACTTCATCTTTTCAAGCTCCGCCTCCTTTTGCTGCAGCACCACGTCTTTCTGTTCCATCAGCTCCACCTTTATCTTTTCAAGGTCCGCCTCCTGTTGCTGCAGCACCACCTCTTTCTGTTCCATCAGCTCCACCTTTATCTTTTCAAGCTCCGCCTCCTGTTGCTGCAGCACCACCTCTTTCTGTTCCATCAGCTCCACCTTTATCTTTTCAAGCTCCGCCTCCTTTTGCTGTAGCACCACCTCTTTCTGCTCAACCTGTTTCACCAGCTCCGCCTTTTCCAGCTTCATCATTTCAAGCTCCACCTTCTCTTGCTGTAGCACTGCCTCTTTCTGGTGAACCCGCTCCTCCATCCCTAACTTTTCAAGCTCCACCTTCTGTAACTCCAAATCTTTTGATTTAGTCTGTTCTTCCAAATCTGCTCTCTCCAGTTCCATCCTGTTGAGCTCCACCCCATTCTGCTCCAACTGCTCAACAAGCCCCGCCCTCTCTAGCTCCACCATCTTGACCTTTGCCTCCTTTTGCTCCACTTGTTTCAATAACACTGTGTTTTCCTGCTCTACTCTCCCAAACTCCACCTCCATGCTTTTAATCTGGTCCAGCAGCTTCGCACTCTCTAGTTTCATCGTCTTTATCTCTGTCCCTTTCTGCTCCACCTGTTTCACTAGCCCCGCCCTCTCCTGCTCTACACTCTGGAGCTTTTCCATCAATTCCATTGTGTCTTTTTCCACCAACGCTCCTCCTTCTGGTTCTTCATCCTCCTCCTTCATACTTGGGAAGGATCCATGCTCCATTTCAGGATTCAGATTCTGGAGTTTTGTCTCATACTGCAGTGTCTGCTCCTGAAGTTGTTCCTCCAGCTCCGCTCTCAGCTCCTGGTAGTTCACCTCAAAGTTCTTTTCTGCAAATGAAAATGTGCTTTTTTGCCTTTCAATTTCAGCTCTTAGTTCTTCAGCCATCTCATTCGCTTGCCTGTTCTCTAAAACCTGAGTATCCATTTTCTTCAACAGCATCTTGTGATCCTCCTGAAGAGACCTCAGTTCTTCGGCCAGAGATGCATTTGTTTCTTTCAGAAGTTTATTTTCAGATTCCATTCTCTCCCAATTCTGCTCAGAGCCCATCGTCAGTTCATTTTTGCCCAGTACTACATCAGGTTCACCCTTTTCACTCTGTCTCTGCCTTAGCTCATGAATCTCCACCTGCAGGACCTTCAGCTGTGAGACCAACTCCTCCACTCGAGATTTCTCCAGAGCTTGGCTCAGATCATCTTTCAGTGTCACAATCTCCTGTAACATTGAGGTTCTTTCTTCCGACAAAATCGATTTCTCATTCTCAACTACCCTCAACTGTTCCTCAAATCCTTTGTGGAGTTGTTGAACATGCACCTCATGTCGCTGGTTGAGCTCATCTCGTAGGTTCTCCACATTCATCTGACTCTCATGGTGAAGGTCCTCCCGAAGCCTAGAAAGTTCTTCCTCATGGCTGAAAAGCAGCTGTGTGCGGAGACGTTCAAGTTCCGCTTCCTGAGACTCAGCCATGCGATCGAGCACTGCATCCTTCTCTCTCTCCAGCATCTCTAGCTTGATCCTGTAGTTGGTGATCTCAGATTCATGCTTGACCTCCAGCTCTCTTGAGGCTTCCTGAACAGATGCTAACTGAGCCTGAAGGTCAGTTATCATAGCATGAAGCTGGAGCTGTATCTCTGACTGGCTCTTCTCCTGGTTCTTCAAGCGCAGGTCCTCTGTGAGCTTCTGCACCTGGTTTTGCAGCAGTATCTTTTCCTCAGACGTTTGTTTGAGATCATGTTCAGCTTTTTCTCGCAGGACATGCATCTCCTGCAGCCGTTGCTGGAGCTCAATCATCCTGACGTTCAGGGTATTTACCTCTCCTGTGCTTTGAGTCAACTGTGATGTTAATCTCTCCGTTTCAACACGATGTTGGTCAGAGACATTTCTCAGTTCTGTGGAACGCTGATTGAGGATATTTGACATCTCTTCTTTGTGCCGAGAAAGAAGCTCATGTTTCATCTGAACAATCTGCTGGCCATACATCTCGTCCAGTTCTGCCCTCAGGTGGTCCAGCCTTCGTGTGGCATCAAGCTCTGCCCTCTGGAGAGCCTCGCCTTCTGATTGGCTGCCCTGATGGTTGCGTTTCTGAAGGGCCTCCACAGTGCCCATCAGTTGCAAGATTTCACTTGATGAAAGTCGTTCCTTCTCCTTGGAAGCCTGGAGCTCAGCTTCACATCCCTCTAGGTCCTGGACCTTCGCCTCCAGCTGTTTAGTGATGTTAAGGAAACGCTTCTCGGATTCTTGGAGACTGTCTCGGAGGTGGGATAACGACTGTTGATGCTCTAGTATTAGCCTTTCCTGTTCTTGAATGCGCAAGTCCTTCTCTTGAAGCTTCTGGATGAAAGATTCTTCTGTATCTCTGGAGACCTGATAAAGAAGAGAAAAAAAAAAAAGACAGCATTATATTTCAAACTTATCTGGACCAATACAAAATCAAACATGCATAAAGACTTCTAAAACATCATAAAACAGATGCACCTAAACAGCACAAATTCTGATGGTTACTGATGCTAGAATTCACCCACCGTCTCCAGTTCAGACATCCTTTCCTGGATCTTCGTCATCTCCAACATCTGCTCCTGGAGGCCACTGACCCTAGCCTCACTTTCCTGTAGCTGCTCCTGTAGATGTTTGACCTTTTCTTCTGTCCCCACCGTCTGCTCCTGGAGAACTTTGAACTTTGAATCCTGATCATCTAGCTGCAAATGGAGAGTACTGACATTCTTATCTTGGTTCTCCACCTGCTCCTGGAGACCTTTAATCTCCCCATCCCTCTTCTCTAGCTGCATCTGAAGACTTTTGACCGCTGAATCTTTCTCATCCAGCTGTTGCTGACAGAGCAGGACTTGATGTCGGGCTTGCAGAAGATCCGCAGCAGCACTGCTGATACTGGAGCTCCTTATTGACTCGCCTGCCTGCAACTACAAATAACACACGGGTAATAATGTTTGTGGACATGTTCATAGGAACACACAGAGAAAGAGAAATGCAAAAAGGAAGGTAATGTTATTCTTAGAGTGGGAAATAACGGTCTAACGTGTGTAGTGGCTGTTACAGGTGTGTTTACCTAGTGCCTGGGTCTGAACACTGAGGACCATGTGATATTTCAGTTTTTCTTTTTTAATAAATCTGCAAAAATGTCAACAATTCTGTGTTTTTCTGTCAATATGGGGTGCTGTGTGTACATTACTGAGGAAAAAATGAACTTAAATGATTTTAGCAAATGACTGCAATATAACAAAGAGTGAAAAATTTAAGGGGGTCTGAATACTTTCCGTACCCACTGTACATATATATTAGAGACGAGAAGACAATATTATATATACGGTGAATTAGTACGTTCCTCTCAGTGTGTCTGCCGGATTCTGACAGGCGTACCTGTTAGGTTCAGGTTCTGACAGGTGTAAGTGTCGGATTCGTGTTATGACCGGCACACATGTCGTGTTCTGATAGGCGTCCCTGCCAGGTTCTGATAGGTGTACCTATTGGGTTCAGGTTCTGATGGGCGTACCTGGTGTTTCAGTAGGTAAGTTGTGTTACCTGTTGAAATTGAATCTGTAGTTTCTGGCTTTTTTCTGTGAGGTCCAGGAACTCGCGCATCACCTCGTCCTTCTCAGCCCGAGCCTGCTGCAGGTTTGCAGTTAGCTGTGTGATGATGCCGTCTCTCTGTTTCAGCGCTGCCTCGAAGTCTTGCAGCTATAACCACACACACACACACACACACACACACACACACACACACACACACACACACACACACACAGATCTGTTACATTACACTAATCACTACCTCAGTGATTTACGTTCACAGTAAGTGGTCGAGGCTGTAATGCAGAGTGACTTACATTTCTCTCACTAATAACACTGAGCAGTTAAGGGTTAAGGGGCTTGAACTCACAACATTGCAACGTGGACTTACTAATAATATACACGCCCCAACCCTGAACTAAACAGCACACAGTCAGCAGACAGAAAACAAACAGTTCCTAATTATTTTTGATCATTTTAAACTTTACCATAAAATCACCTCATAACAGAATGATCGATGTTTACTGACTAAACCAAACAGGACCGTGTACCGATACCTGCTGTACTCCCTCAGCACCAAACGAAGCTCTGATTTCCTCTAGTTCTCGGCTCAGTTCCTCCACCGCCATGTTTTTGGCAGCGAGTTCGCTCTCCATCTCCTGTAACCTGCTGGGAGGACAGAGCTCCTCCTCCTGAACAGGACAGGAAAACATGAAAATTAGGACAAAGGTATAAAGCTCTTTCACATATCATTTCTCTTGTCCTTGCTCACTTATTAGAGTGCTTTCACATCTTTTATTGAATGTTTATAGAATAAAAAATAAAAGCATGGAAAGCACGAAGCCCATGCTCAGTGAATGACTTGATAAATATACAAGTAACGAGGTTAAAACATGTTGTGCGTCACAGTTTGTGTTCTCGTTTTGTTTTTTCAGTTCACTCTCCGGCACCACAGCTCTGTCCCAGGGCTCGGTTTGCATCTCGTGGCTCAAATCAATCAAATTAAAAAATATACCAAGACGTAAATAAAATGTACATATATCCACACACACACACAGCCACCCGAAGCACATGAGGTGTTCGACTCTGCACTCATCCTGCAGTCTAAGCCGATTCACTTTCTCACTGGAGTTAAATTAGACTGAGATCAGCGCGACCACACGGGCGTCACTGCGGTTATCTCACCTGACTGAAGAACTGCATTAAACACCAGCGCACTAGGGATTGATTAAAATAGAATAAAAGGTGTGAAAGCACTCTTCTTTTTACTGTTCTTCGTTTCTCTCTTTACCTCACCGCTTTTTCTTCTCTTACTCTCTGCCTGTGTCTCTGTCTGTCTGGGTCTAAAGGTTGTACCTTTGGCAGCTTAAAAGCCTTTTCATTATACCATCTCTCTCTCTCTCTGCACATGAAGTTTCCAGGGTAATGTATACACAAAAGAGCGAGCGGCCCCCATCCTACCGTTCCCTGCTGCGACGCCAAAGTTAATGTGCACACACCAGAGATCTGCAGCTCGCGGCCTCTGACTCAATCTGACGCTCTGATTCGTACACCATATTTAATGGTCATTGTTATTTAACAGAACAACACAAGCTCTAGGACAGCACAGGAACGACAGCTTCCCGTTTCCACGAAGAGGACGACATTAAACGCTGTACGACGCCACAGCGGCGGCAGTACGGCACTCGAGAATCTGATTATATACTTAGGCTTAACCTACTGATCCACACTCAGAGTTTATCACACCACTGCTGAGAGGTTCCTCTCTCTGATCTTAGAAAAATATTCAGGGACAGTAAGGTGAGAATGTCATACATGGTTATAAAAAAAAAAAACAGGGTGTGATTCCACGTTTAAAGGCTTTTCAAAAGCTGCTATGTTTTAGATAATACAGTGGACTGGACAAAAAGATTAAGATTCAATTATTTGTCAATTCTTCACATGTGGCGTACACCACAGTCACCTGATTTTTCCCCCACATATCCCAGTTAGGTCAGAGCGCAGGGTCAGAGCACAGGGTCACCCAGGATACAATTCGCTGTTAGCCTCAATAAATATGTTTAAATACCAAACTTACTGAGGCTATCAACAAATAAAAGCAATGAAGAATTCTTGTTAAATAGACATTTGAAAATATTTATTCATAACCTTGAAATTATTTTACAAAAAAAAAAAACTAAATTATTGACGAAGTCTACATAAATTCCCACCCATACATTGTCCATATTACTGCACGGGTCCATACTGCCTTTTAGATTTTCATTCGATTAATCGTGCAGCATTACGTTCACAGCCAGGACACTTCCCAGGCCAATGTTTTAAACTCTTTCCTTCTTTTAGTGTTTCATTACACGATCTCAGAATGAGGACAAATTCATCTTTTATGAAGCAAATCATCTTTCACAAGACAGATTCTTTATGAACCTGAAAACTATAAGCCTTTTTAGTCGCCTACACAGTTACCTACTCAACAAGAACATTTCAGTACTTACGCAACCCAACAAAAACTTCAAACTTGTGCCATGTTTCCCGGTGATACGGCGATGCAGATGTATGGACGATAAATCAGTGCTTGGCTGTTTTAGACTTTAAGAAACACCTCATTATGGGCTACTTTTAGGGACATTCTCACCATTTAGACTCAGATATAGTTCCTCACTCATCTCGCTAATTCTGTTTGTGATTCTGTAAATCTGCTTTGAGAATTCAATTGATCCATGAACCCAATAAAGTCGAGACTGGCAGGCCAAGCTGTCCCCCTGTAGTGTCCTGCCTTGTCCTGACTTCTAAAACCTGAAATAAGTCTCCCTCCATCGTCATTAACTTCATCTGAACGTACCATGAGTGCTCCACACGTCTTTATGGTGGTGCGTCACCACACTGGTTGAAGGTTAAAGCCCACATCTGTACATTCACAAGCGGCAGAGCCGTGGCGGAGACAACAGAAGCAAGCGGGTTAGTGAGTTAGAGGAAATCAGGGCCACACACACTGAGGAACCAAGCACCATGTGAAAGAGGAGGTAAAAGACAGATTAGCAGCGAACCAGTACAAGCTGATCAGACGAATTACCGTACCCCGGCGTCCGGAGCATTCTCGACCGGATCGTGACCGTTCACCTGCCAATTCACAATTAACCAACACTGTAGTGTCATGCAGTTCAGGAATCATCACTTCATAATCTCAAATCTTTACAAGGTCTTTACCTTACAGGTCTTTACCTTTACCTTACGATAGTCCTGACCCCCTATAATCCTGTTACGATAATCCTGACGCCCTATAATCCTGTTGCGATAATCCTGACGCCCTATAATCCTGTTGCGATAGTCCTGACCCCCTATAATCCTGTTACGATAGTCCTGACCCCCTATAATCATGTTGCAATAATCCTGACGCCCTATAATCCTGTTACGATAATCCTGATCCCCTATAATCCTGTTACGATAATCCTGACGCCCTATAATCCTGTTGCGATAATCCTGACGCCCTATAATCCTGTTACGATAGTCCTGACCCCCTATAATCCTGTTACGATAATCCTGACCCCCTATAATCCTGTTACGATAATCCTGACGCCCTATAATCCTGTTACGATAATCCTGACGCCCTATAATCCTGTTAC
>JAQMYG010000012.1:795814-808624 GCA_030014215.1 Clariallabes teugelsi
ATTATTCTCAACATGGTAACATAGAACGTTTTTTAGAATTTAGCCTACTATTTGTGTATTATTTTTCTGTTGCATTTTAACCACACACACACACACACACACACACACACACACACACACACACACACACAGCAGAGAATTGTTCTGTCTCTGCAAAAACAGTAGACACAGTAGTGTCAAACCACTGAACCACCATGCATACTCAGTAAAAATCTTTACTTCAGCCAAAACACACACACACACACACACACACACACCATCTTCCAGTAAATATTTATTTTTCTGCATTTGTGCCACACTTCTTACACGAGGTCTCATTAGCAGTTATGTGGAAAAAGAACATCAAGTTATGCCAACAAGCTGCTGGCTAATTAACATTTAGCATATATGCTCATATATATATATATATACACTCCTCCAAAAACCAACAGACGATCCTGGAGTAAAAACACGTCACCTTTAGCTTTTTGGTCCAGAGTTTTATTGCTACACTTCAAAACTGAACAATGGAAGGTTTATAAACTGCGTTGCATAATGGATCACACACACACACACACACACACACAGCACAATGCCTTGTTAAAACTATCTAATGCTGTAATGTATGCAGACAGAATTAATGAGCACTGAGGACGGAACAAGTTCTCAGAGAAATGTAGAAAAATGGATCATTTGCAGTCAAAGTTCATGCTTTAAAACTGCCTTAAACAGTGTTAACACCGGTGCAAAACTCGCATTTTCTTCACTTCCACTGGTTAAATTTAGCTAAACTTGACGGAAGCCCTCATTCGCACCTGCTCTAATTGGCTAGCATGCTAACCTTCTAGCAAATTGCAGTAGCTTGGCTTCATTATCGACTGTGTCTAAATGGAGGCATTAGAGTGACTGGCATGGAGCGGGCTTCCAACTGTGGAGTTCTGAAACAATGTAACAAAGGACTTTAAAGAAAGAAAAGTTCTAGAATGTTCATAATTGAAGAATTCAAGAACATTAAAGAAAGAAAGGGAGTGTTTTAGAACATGAGCACATCAGCTTTCAGATAAACGATATCTACTGCAAGAAGATGGGATTGTGTTTGTCAAAGTTGCTTCATCACCATTTTCTCGGATGTTGCATGGTGGTTTGACACTTTAGTGTTAGTGCGTGCGTACGTGTGTGTGTGTGTGTGTGTGTGTGTGTGCACAGAACCTTTTTGCAGCCTTTGTGCTAATAATCAGCATTGTCTGTGCATGCGTGTGCGCACACATCTACTGTATAAAAGTGCATAAAGTTGATTTGTGAGCATAAACAAAGTGAAAATTTGCACCTCGGACACTGTGCATTAAGTTCACACTGGTGAGGGCAATTTCACACCAGGGATGTGAAACGTTTTGTCTGAGCTACATGACTACTGTAAATAAGGACTTCACTGTAAATAATGTTAAATGTTACTCTACTTATAAGGTCATTCTGTCCCTACAATTTATTCATACTATAGTGTGTGTATTTTGAGATAAAATTAAATATAAAATATAAACATTACTATGCTAAGAACACAGGGTTGCGTGCATGTATGTACATATGCAAAAAAATATATGATTAAAGCGTAAAGATAAAAACACGCTGTCTCCAGCATAATAAGATTATATAACCGTCTTTATATTACTGAGGACACTCAAACTCTTGGTCCCCACAGACACATTCAGCATGTACTGATTTTTATACATGTATAGTTAGAAACCACTCTCCGCAGCACGTGGTTAAAACTGCAGCCGACCCATCACTGGAGGACTTAATCATGGACAGAGTGTAACTCCTAACAAGTTGCGTTTATGCTCCTACCCTGTGTAGATGCTACAGGAGACTGAAGTGGACTCGATCTACTATCTCTATTATTGTACTGCAATCTACCTACTTCACATTTTGTACATAATACCTCCACCTACAGCGCAATTTCCAACCAGATTGTACTGCGTGTACTGACTCCATTTACAAGGACACGGTCACTGAGTCCAAGGTCCTGACAAGGTCCCCTAATGTTCATTACTGCTCATGCATGTATTTGCAATAAAATGTGACTATTAAAAAAAAAAAACATAATAATAATTAAAAAAAAAAAAAAGTAGACACAAGGATCTTACAGTTTACTCGACCACCAGGTTCCAATGTCCACTACTATACACCATGTGTGTGCATTTGTGATTTTTGTTTCCCTCTCTCTGGTTAAAGAGCACACCCAGTCCCGACAAATTAGGAAATACCAGAATGTGTGCATTTGTGTAGGAAATTAAACACAATTGTAAATGTTGTAAATGTGCATGCATGTAAACATGACGAATTCATGTTTCTTTCTTTTTACGCAAATATACACATATTCAGATACTAGTAACCTTGTGGGAAGAAACATGAAGTCTTTCTTCTTACATGCATAAAAATTTACAAATTACATTTACAATTCTGTTTGAGGGAAAAATGTAATCATATAATAAGTACTCTTTTGTTTGTTTGTTTGCTTGTTTGTTTAACATTACTGTGCTTATATGGATACTCCGGTCCTCACATTTTCTCTTGAAAAGGGTGTGTGCGTGTGTGTGTGTGTGTGTGTGTGTGTGTGTGTACCTGGGTATTGTTGTTGTTTGCACCCTTGTTGTTGGTCAGTTTCAGCTTGCTGAATGAAATCTCTTGCCTCATCCAGTGAGCTCCTGTATTCGGCGACTCAGGATGTACATACATTTTGTTTCCTGAAACATACAAATTGTGTTAATTATTCAGGACTTCACATTTCTTACTTCCCATTGTTAAAAACATCTTGTTTCAATATCAAAAATTGGTTTCCAAAAACGAGAAGAGCCTGAGCCAGCTTTACTTCCTTCGGAGGCTCAGGTCCTTTAACGTACAGTATGTGGTCAGGTGCTCTGAATGTTCCATCAGCAGCATCTTTTTTGTTGTTGTTGTTGTTGCTTTGATGTGTTAGGGTGCAATAATTAAAGAAAAGGACATACTGAACAAACAGATTAAAACAGCCGAGTCTGTTGTTGGCTATAAGCTTGTTACCCTTGGCGGAGGTGGTCAGGGACAGAATGCTGATGATCAGAGAGAAAGTCTCTCATCTCCTCCATAAACACTCGTGAAGCTTAATAGCAGTTTTTGCAGCAGACTCCGTTATCCTACTGTTTAAAGTAAAAACCCAGGAAATCGTTCCTACCGAGTGCCTTCAGCCTCTACAACTAACATCAGGACCGTGATCACTGATCTGGACAACGTTAACTCTGTGAGCCTTCTGCCTAAGATTCTGCCTAAGATTTCTCTTGCTTTTATTTTATTTCACAGCATAATATCTATGCTACATAAATTTACACATGCAGTCATTTTTTCTGTGCTCTACCTCAGTATTATTGTAAAATTTCCCTTTATTGATTAATTAACTCATCATCAAATAGTAAAATCAAAATATGTTAATTGAATAAAACAATAGTGTTCTGTTCTGAAGAGGATATAACCAGTATATATTTAGATGAAGTGTGAGGAATGCTGCTCATTTCGAAACACACACACAAACACACACACACAAACAAACACACACATATATATGACACCCACTCTGTCTGCACAAGCTTCTTAGTTTCAGAACTCATAGTGAATTTGTGCTTTATTCATGTAAATAAAAGCAGATGCTATTTGGAAACCTGCAAAATGCAAAAGTCCACATTTGTGTCGAATTTGAAGCTTTTTTTTTTTTTTATCTTGAGATATATTTCTTGCAGGTTTCATATATACAGAATATATAGACAGTTTCGAGCTGCATTTATTTATTTGTTTATTTGTTTAAAATGTTTAAATGAAAATATATCAAATAACTGTGAAATAATGTCATGCTTTTCATAGATATTTGCCTTGAGAATTTTAAAAGTTGTGCGATACATACCAAATCTAACCATACCAAGATTTGTATTCGAATGTAAATGCTGGCAACATTTTTGTCTTATATTTTTATTATTGCAATTATTATTATTATTTTATATAAAAGATGGGTACCAAAAGGTATAAAACGTATACATTTGACACTGACATCCCACTGACCATAAAGGATACAGGTACTAGTGATGTATTTAATAATTCTGTTTACCAGAAACTAAATTCCTATTTGACTATTAGCAAATATTATATAAAATAAGCAGACTGAAATTTTAAATTCCTGTCCCTGTATTTCTCTTCCAAATGGACTTACTGTACATTCATTAAAAAAGAAGCAGGAACACCAACATGTTCATATGAAGTACAGATCGATTCATTCATCAAAAAGAAAGTGACAACACTTTTCACAGTTTTCTTTACAGTACTGTTTGTCACGTTTTGGCGAAAATGCCACAAGAGTCAGATTTTCTACACCGTACTTATTAACCTAAGTTACCATGTTATATAAGTGTTAGCATTTTTAAGTCACTTTATACTTTTAGTTCCCTTTTTCCCCCTGCAGTGAAAGAAAGTGCACTGTAACTTCACACACTTAAAACTGCACTCATTTCACACTAATTCTGTGAAAAAAAGTTATTTATAAAAAAAAGAAAAGAACACTCCCCTGTAGCTGTTGTGCAGACCCTACAGTTTCTGATGTGTGTCGAAACTTTGTGTCGAAATAATTTACATTTTCATAGCAAAAAAATGTAACCCATCATTTCAACATATTTTTGTCATTTTGCAATATAAATAAGCTCATAAGCTTTACTCGTGTAGAACAGTGTCAACATGAAGGAACATATAGAATGGAGATGCATGCTCCTTTATGAGGTTCTAAATGGTTCCAAGTTCCAACTGCTCACATCTTGTGCTAAAATGTAGAAATCATGAGCTGTAAAAAGCCATGAGTGGATTTTTTTTTTTTTTTAATGACATTATTATATAGAATGAACTCACTCACTGATGAACCAAAATGATTTTGCGCTTTAGGTGCTGCTTAATTTAAAGTCTTTTTTTCCACTAAATGTTTGCTCGCAGCATGCTTCTGATTTTGTTTGTTAAAGAGATTATTTAACTGCAAGAGATCTCCCTCAGTGGTGCATGCTGGTGTAATGTTTTGCACAATGTATTAACAATTACATTACTTTTAGATTGGAATTTCACTCTTCATGAAGTTCTTTAAAACGATAAGATATTGTTTCACTGCTGTGTTTGTTTGCATAATGTTTGTAAAGCAATATATTATATGTCACATTTCAGGGGTTTCAAGCCCGACTACAGCCATCCTCATCCTCCTCCTCACCTTGCATGTTGTTGTCCGCTTTGCCACACGTGACCCATTTCCCGCCCTGGAAGCGCCAGTGATTCGGGTCCGCGAGCACGACCTCCACGAAAACGTTGTAGTGCGCGCTCACGTTCAGTCCCGCGATGTTGAAGCTCAGGAACGGGAACATGCGCCTGCGCAGAACACAACATCGAGTTTGGGTGGTTGTTGTTGTTTAGAAGAAAAAATATGAGAGATCGAACAGCGGCTGCACGAGACATAATAATAATCATCGTAATAATAATAATAATAATAATCATAATAATCATAATAATCATAATAATCATAATAATCATAATAATTAGTTGTTTCTTGCTTGATTGATCCACAACGTTAGTGCGCAATGTTTGGAGCTTGGAAACAGCCATCACCAGCAGTGTGTCTCATTTACATCACACTCTTAAGAAACGGAAACGGATCCCGAAAAAAACAATATCGAAACAAAATAATCGAATTAAATATTCAGCGCAACGAAGGGCGAACATGAGCATGCGCAAAGCAAACAAGATTAAATTTAGTTTGAAAGTTATAATTTAACATTCACTACTAACGGAATAACCACTTATAGTAAAATATATTAAACACGTATAAACATGGAACCGTTAATGCACACAAATAATAATAATAATAATAATAATAATAATAATAATAATTTTATTAGTATTATTATTATTATTATTATTAACAACAACAACAACAATGTTGTTGTTGTATTGGTGGTCTTCATTTTGCGCATGAATAAGGAGAAGCAAGGATAAAAGCATTTCACTCTTTTATCTCATCAAACCCAAAACATTCATTCGCATGATTTAACTAAATGTATCCATAATTATTCAACTTCACCTAAATCGGAGTAAATGGGCATTATAAAAATTTAAAAAGGAAGAAGATATTGTAGATGTGCAGTGAGGTGCTGATTGTGGAGAAGAGAGACAGGGGTTATTTTCTGCGCGTTTTTTGTTCTATAGATTCAATTAGGTATGACTAATGATCAGGGCGAATATCATTGGATTAATACACGCAGCTCTCCAACAGGACACTACAGCAGCAATAATAATAATAATAATAATAATAATAATAATAATAATAATACATTTCACTTCCTTATTCATTAGCACTCGCGCGTGCCAGAACTTACTGTTAATGTATCTACAGTATAACCGCAAACGCGTGCAGTGTGATAAACTCGACCTATTCGTGTTTATTAGAAATGGAAAATAAAAATAAAACACAGTTCGCTTGATGCATGCTTTTTGTATGAAAATAAATACAAAAAATCTTCACACTCGCAGTATAAACAAAAAAAAAAACTGCAACTACATCAATTAAAAAACACAAATAAAACAATACATAAATTAAATTGCAGTTTCGATTCACCCTGACACATTACCGGAAGTACCGCTCAGGTAAAAAAATATCAGTTCGGAACGAATCTAAATATACACTTCTAATTGCCGCTCTTTGGCTGCGCATGCGCAAGATAATTTCACCAACTTTTTTTTCCATTATGCGTGAGCGAGAAATATTTTCTGTTTCGTTCAGAGAAAGACAAGAATTAAATGTACTGAATTCATAAGCAGCCGATAATAGGTGTCGCTTTATCTATGAGGTGTCGCTTTATTTATATATCAGTGTAATCATTCGCTTGGAATTACGTGGAAATTATAATCCACATAATCATCACCTTTCCTGATTGTAATGATAGTTAATAAACGAGTTCAATTAAAAACGCGCGATGTTCGCAGTTGTTTAGGAAACGTTTCGCGGTTTAATTAATTAAATGTACTGAATAGATAAAAATATAACGTTCAGAAATATTGGATAAATTATAAATCTACATTTTATCTACATTTTTCCTGATTGATTAGGTTAAAATGGGAGATACTTTTTTTGACTTGTACAATCCTTTATTTAGCAAGTTTCGTTGTATAAAATCAGGATTTGATTGATAAACAAATAAACAAACAAATAAATAAAGACAGAGTAAATTTGGTTGAACATGTATACCTGCTGCACTATTTTAGTTTAGGTCTGGTGCAAGAAAAAAAAAAAAGAACGGAGTCGTTATTATTATTATTATTATTAGCTATTGCAGTCTATACTCTGCCAGCTTGTTTTTTCTGCTTAGGTATATTGCCATTTGAGCCTGACCATTTATATTTAAAAAATAATAATAATAATAATAAGCTTGCACTTGAATCGGTTTCTCCGGACATATTTAAAACCAAGAATAAAACCTGAAAAGTAAAAGATCAAACAAAGACCACACTTTGGAAGAGAGAGAGAGAGAGAGAGAGAGAGAGAGAGAGAGAGAGAACGTGCGCACCCCCTGACTACAATTTAACATTACCATTGGTTAGATCCTTACCTCATCCTTATTATTGTTGTTAATATTGATTTTATTATTTACCCAATATGTTATATGTGAGAGAGATAGTATTAAATGTGCACACAAGTAAAAGACCCACTATTGTAAAATCTGATGTATATAATGATATGTGTTGATGATCTCTTGTTAAAAACAAAAACATAAAACACAACATGACCCCACTTAGCATCACCATGTGGATATCCAACCTTTGGAATAATAATAATTATAAAGAAACAAACTTGAGACCTCGTACCTGCCCTGCTTGGTGATGATCATCTCGGTCTGATGCCGGTGGAACTTGAGCCAGAGCGCACGGTTACACAGGTACACCTGCGCCCTGCCCACGGCGAGCCCGGGGTGGTAGGACGGGTACAGGCAGGTGGGCCCCTGTCCGAACTGGTACGCGGCGGCGCTGGGAGGTGCGAGCTGAGCGCGGGAACTGCACACGGCGCCCGGTGGAGGCGGCGGAGGTGGTGGAGGAGGAGGCGGCGGGGCGAGCACCGAGGCGGCGGAGGAGTACGGTGAGGAGTAGCGCGCGGCCGCGCCGCCGTACACTGGGCCTCCCTGCGCGCCGTACGGGAACAACGAGCACGCGCTCGCGTCCGAGCTCGGCGAGATGAAGTAGCGGTCGGTACCGAGCTCTTCGATCCCGTAGCGCCGGGTCACCAGCTCTTCATCCTCCTCTCCACCTCCTCCTCCTCCTCCTATTACCGGAGAACTCTTTCTGCTCTTACTCCCGGTGGAGAACTCATCTCCCTCTCGCTCTCCTCCTCCTCCTGCGCCGGTCCCGGTTCCTCCACCACTCGCACTGCTGCTGCTGCTGCTGCTCATCATCATAGCGGAGCGGTACTTCTTACCCGGGTCAGGCTCGTGCTCGGTCCGGTCCGCGTCACCGGGGAAGCCGTGTGCGCTGCTCGTGTGCGCGCTCGCGTGCGTGGACGAGCCCGGGCTCGTGCTGTCGGAGGATGAAGAGGATGACGAGGATGACGAAGAGAGCGTGTAGAAAGTCTTGGGTAAGCTGGGCAGCAGACTCTCCAACTGCATACTCGATCACACACACACACACACACACAAAACAACAAATAAAAGAATAAGTGCGGGATAAATAAACCAGCAGGATAGTGCGCTTTCAGGATCACTGTGATGATGTTCTGCTTCGGTTTGTGTCTGAGACTCTGATCTGAGGGTACAGGGGGTTTATATACCCCACACACACACACACCACACAGAAAGAGGCGGGGCTGCATTTTTCTGACACTGGGGTCCGACAGCAGCCTAGTTAAATCAGTTCAGAAACGAATTAGTATTTAATCTTTAAAAAACAAAATTAAGATTTTAAAACACACACACACTAAGTTGTTGCAAACATGCATTAAGTTTTTTTTTCTTAATATCTCAATAATAACATGCTGATTTTAAACGAAGGCGAGTTCGATTTTAAAGTAATTCTGAGTCTATAAAATAACACTTGCTTGCTTTCTCTCTCTCTCTCTCTCACTCACACACGTTCAGCTTTACGTGACACAAACGTAAGAGGAGACTTATTTTATCTTTGCTAAGAAGATTGATTCTTTAACACACAAATGGAACACGCACACACCATACACACAATTACCCCCTACACACACACACACACCATCTAACAAGGGTTAGAGTGTTAACCTGACCCCAACAATTTAAAAGAAAGAGCTAAAAGTAAAAATACACACAAATAAAAAGAAAAACCTAAAACACACACACACCTCTGTCCAGTTGAGTACCGTAAAGCGACGATGTTTAATCTCTTCTCTCTATGCGGTGTTTGAAAGATTGTTTGTGAAGGTTTATTTTGTTTTTTGCCCTAAACTCCTCTCTCTTTCTCTCTCTCTCTCACACACACACATGCACACAAACAAAAACGCGTCCGGCGGCATTAAGAAAGCTTTGGGTCCTTCTTTAGAACGTGCGCATGCTGCTCCGTCATGGTCCCTCCTCCTAACCGTACACCTTACACACACACACACACACACGAGAAAGAGTGAGAGATCCTTCAGGTGTTTCCCTTTGCGACACTTTCGTTAACCAGGTTTAAAAAAAAAAAAAAAAAAAAAGCAATAATTAAAAAAGATAAATAAAACTAATAAAATAAATATTATTATAACTAATTAAACGCTCCTTTAAATCAGTAATTATCATTAATTACATGCATCAAATAAACACGCTGGTCTGATTGTTAGAATAACGCAAACACTGTCTAAGATTATCAAACAAATAAACAAATAAATAAATAAAAGTGAGTAAAATGAAGTGAACCGCGAGGAGGAGGTGTGAGGGCATCAGCTGTGCTCGGGGGAAGAACAATGATCAGTGTGTGTGTGTGTGTGTGTGTGTGTTCATCAGCTGAAATTTCTCACAAATACAAGCGTAAATGTTGCAGATATTTATGATCATTTACATTATTTTTTGTGATGTGAAATGGGACAGAGATTTGTTCAAACTCTGATGTTATTCGGGGCATTTATTAGGCCTGATGTCGCTTTTGTTAATAAAATAAAAAATACTTTCTATTATATATTTCTTAAATGTTTATAATGTTCATATTTTAATCACAGTATAGTTTACTTTGCAAAATTCATAAATTCATTTATCTCGTGTATGACTTACTCTGAAAGAATGGAGTGAGACGAGACAACAACAACAATAATAATAATAATAATAATAATAATAATAATAATCGTCTCCCATTTTTTTCTCACAGCGGCAGTTTGTTTTTTTCACTTTAATGTGTGATGATGAGATAATGAATTTATTAATAGTTCATTTATGAAGTGAACAGATGCCAGGAGAGGACGCTGGGAGGTGAGACTCTGGTGCGCGCTCGATAATCAGGCGTTAATAATAATAATAATCATAATAATAATAATAATAATAAAAGGGGTGGAGGAAATCCCTGTAGGCTTTGCCTGTGTGACAGAAGAAGAAGGTGATGATGATGATGTTAAGTATAAGAGAGTAGGTGTTATTTTATAAAACAGCACTAATTAACATAAAGCGATCAAAAACATCTTTCAGGCTCCAGCGTGTGATTAGTGCTTTTAACGCAAAGTGCACTATATAGCGTGAATGTATTGGCACCCATTCTGGTTTCTCTCCATTTAGCTCTGTACTCGTTATATCAGTGCGCTGGATACAGAGAGAAATGAACAGCACTTGCATCCTGAGCGATTACATCCTATATTAATACACTATCCCTGGAGTGCCCTACATAGTGCATTATATCACCTGTCTAGTGCACTTCATCAGATCAGATTCAGCTTCCAATTCTATGGAGGCCATTATTCCACACTCTGTATAGTGCAATCAAATGAAACTAATAAAAAAACAACAAATCGATCGATGTTGAATATAGATAAAGTACACTACACTACACTACACAGTGTGTGTGTAAGATATTAATACATTCCTTATCTAGTGCACTAATTTAAAGCGAGCTTTAGAATCCAGAATGATTTGATAGCTATTGGGGGGGGGGGAATCACAAATTCAGTAAAAGGTGGGAAGGATGTGATTATTTCATACCCTAGTGCAGTAATGTGTAGAATTAGCTTTAACCATACTGAAGTCAAGAAAAAAACAAAATAAATAAATTCCTTTTAAGTCTAGTGCTCTTCATATTGAGGTACAGGTATAATATCAGAAATAGATTTGTATTAGATGCAATAATGCATGAAATTATGCCATACCATTTCTAGTGCACTGGGTGCTGTATAGAATTCCAGGATGATCAAGTGCACTAAATATGATTAATTTATATGAGTGCTCTTCATCCCGAATAAGGGCACAAAGACAGAGCATCCTCAGATTAGAGGTTTTTAGTGCACTAGGGAGCATCTCATGATTTTACACTCTATCTGGGGCATTAATGTAAAAGAGTGGGTGATATGGCATTTATTGGATGTAGACTGCTTGTGCACTACAAGGTGTGTAAGCTAATAAGCGCGCAAATAAGAGCATTTCTACAGATTTAATTTAATAACACTTTTGTAGTGTGTGTGTGTGTGTGTGTGTGTGTGATCTTTTTTGAAGCTATTAGTCATAATTGATGATGATGATGATGATGGTGATGAATAAAAATTACAATAATAATAATAAAAAAATGAAAATAATAATAATAATAATAATAATAAAACTCAGTGAAAATAAAAACGCTCTCTCTCTCTCTCTCACTCACTCACGCACGCAGACACGAGAGCGCGCACGTACGCGCGGGTTCACACCTGACGCATCGGTGTCCCAGGTGCCTTGTAATGGTTTTTGGGAGTGTGAGATCATCAAAGAGAGGGAGGGGGGGGTTACTTATTACTACTGCTTATAATAATAATAATAATAATAATAATAATAATAATAATAATAAATGTTAGAAATATGATGATACGCATCAGGTCTCATAGCTTTACGCGCAAACGTGTGTGTGTGTGTGTTTGTGTGTGTTTAGCGGATGTGTGAAGAATTTGGGGAAAAGGGGGCTGAGAGAGAGAGAGAGAGAGAGAGACAGGGGGGAGGTCCCCGCGCTGCTGGAGGCTGATTGGCTGTCAGCCGGAAGAAGGAATAAAAAATCTGTTCTTGTCTCCGGTCAAGACGCGCGAGAGTGGCCCCTCGACACACCTCTGTCCCCGTTAATTAGCCACTTCACGTTTGAGTACTGTCTGTCTGTCTGTCTGTCTGGCTGGCTGTCTGCCTACAACAACAATAACAATAATAATAATAATAATAATAATAAGTGGAACACAATTCATTTTTATTCATATAGTGATTTTAACTGTATGCTGATTATAGGTGTTCCCCAAATTGCCAATAGTGTGTGAATTGAGTGTGTAAGTGTGTGTATGTGTGTGTGTGTGTGTGTGTGTGTGTGTGTGTGCCCTGTGAAGGATTGGCATCCTGTCCCGAGTGTACCCCGCCATGTGCCCTAAGTCTCCTGGAATAGACTCCAGGCCCCCCACGACCCGGAATAAAAGATAAAGTGGTGTAGACTTGAATAATCCGTTCGAGCCACAAAGTGTTTTCCTGGAAAAGATTTACAAAACTCAAGCTTATATATTTATTTATTACATGACACATTTATCAAATCAAATCAAATCACTTTTATTGTCACATCACGTTACTGGTACACTGGTACAGTACATGTGAGTGAAATTCT
>JAQMYG010000012.1:823847-836347 GCA_030014215.1 Clariallabes teugelsi
ATAATCAACACGGATCAACTTTAAATCTGTTCACTGATTTAACCAATTTGTGCTCATTCTGTAATACACTACACACACACACACACACACACAGACCTGCATGCTGCTCCATTGCCTCAATATTGAGCCTACAACCTGGTGTGTGTGTCTGTATTTATATGTAAATGGGAAATAATGGCGTTAAACAGTCTGTGTGTGTGTTCATCTGCGCCGGGACGGAAAACTCTGGATCTCCAGACTTCCATCAGATGGGCCATACACACACCACAGACGCCCAACAGACCCGCCGACAGCAGGCAGCTCCACACACACACACACACACACACATACTGTACACACACACACAGACCGCGTGTCCACATGGACTCTGTCTCCATCAGGATTGTTTATATTCATCAGCACTGAGATTTACATTTAAAACATAAATGTTGAAAAAAAAGCCTCTGTGTGTGTGTGTGTGTGTGTGTGTGTGTGTGTGTGTGTGTGTGTTATTTTCATAAAATCCCTATAATTTCAGTAGCACATTCATATCCTAAGTGTGTGTGTGTGTGTAAATGTACACCTTAGAACACACACTACAGCGATGCTGGAGCTGATGGAGCTCAGATCATCTAAGCTGCAGGTTCCTGCTCGGTTCTCTCTGGAACATTCTGTGCAGTTGGATCTGTTGGTGTTGATGAGGTTTAGAGAGTTTAGCACACACCCTTATCCAGGAGGACATCTACGTACAAGAGCTTTGGAGTCTCGATCAGAAACACACCCTCATGTACCTCATCTCAGTGCACTCAGGCACCAGATAAAAGCCCCATCAAGAACATGAAGTCCAAACCAGGAGCTTTATTTCACTGGATTTAATTAAAGAACAAAGAAAAGAATAAAGCAAGTAAACATATAAATTCATAAATTATCATTCAATTATTCAAATTATTATTATTATTATTATTATTATTATTATTATAGAAGTAAGTAAAAATAACGCTTCTCTGACCAGGAAATAATAATCTGATGGGAAAATAAATAAATAAAGTAATTAAATAAATAAATAAATAAATAAATAAAACTGGGAATAAATGAGGATGACTAGAAAAAATTAAGAGCTGAAAAAATAAGCAACTAGTCAAGATTTCTACCAGCAACCTGGACATTTTTAACGTCTTTACAGAATGAGAAAACTAAGAAAGATGACTTGTATAATAAATTCATGGATCAGGGCGTGGTCAGGGCAGAGCTGCAGCAAAAGAAAATATATATATATATAAAAACACCAAATTTATTTGTATATAATATTTTACATTTTATATTATTTTATTTTTAAATTGTATTTCTGTTTTTCATATATTATATATCATAAAGGATCATGTGTGTTGTTCTTTCTGCTAAAACAAAAAACAAACAACAACAAAAACTAAAACAACAACAACAACAACAACAATAATCATCATCATCATCATCATCATAATTACTGAAATACCATAAATAAATAATATATAATTAAAAACTAATAATACACAATGTACAATAAAGCTATGTTATAAAATATTTAAATAAAAGATAAATAATACTAAATAAAAAAACTAAAGAAAAACATTAGCATTAAAAACTTAGACTGAAATGCTTTTGAACAATGGATGAACATAGAAACAAACGCAAATGAATCAATCAATAAATAAATAAATAAATATTAGCATACACCCTTAAAACATATTTTAAATGTAAATACATTAATATAAGTGTAAATAATCTTTTTTTTTTTTTTTAAGTTTAGTTAAACTCATCTCATCCTGGATTGGTTTAATGTATTTAAGGCAGGTTTAATAGTTTAACTTTTGCTACTAATATGATCAATAACACACACATACACACACACACACACACACACACACACACACACAAATGCACACACACGCACATGGCAGGGCATTCCGGTTTCGTTGGATCGTCTGTTGAATGTTTTCATGTCCTTCTGTGCTCACAGGTTAGACGTTATGGAGGTCCAGTGACACACACACACACACACATATACACACATGCGCACACACACACAGAAGGGGGAAACAGCCGGCCCGGTTTGGACTCGGATCTGGTGCTAATGTTCCCTTTTCTCTCCTGCACAAATCTGGTGTGTGCAGAAATCCCAGATTCTCCTTTACCCACACACACACACACACACACACAGACACTCACACACACTCACACACACACACACACACACACATGTCTGGAGTGTATAAGTGGATATTGCCCAAACTGTAAAGTAGAAAATTCACAAACACAGTCTTTTTCTAAACTTTTCCTTAGTAAATAAATGAAGATATAAATAAAGTTCTCCAGACCTTGGACTGGACTGGACACGCAGCCGATCCGTTGTTGATAGGATTCTCCTCCGAACTGTTAGAGGAACAAACCAAAAACCACCAGTCACTGTGGAGTGAAGCTGGCCAATGTGCAACATTCACATTCTTCACCACTGACTCTCCCATCAGCCCTGGGCACGATGCTGCCACCACCGTGCTTCACTGTGGGGGTCAAACTTGGTCAAAAGCAGTCTTTACTCTCGGTCTTCACTGGACCTCTCACATGCCTTCTCCTGCCTCTTGTTCAGCAGGGGTTCCTTTCCATCCATGCTTACCCCCCACCAGTCTCTGTCTGATTTTTTTTAGAAAGGCCTTTTTTAGGCAGTCCTGGTCGAGGGAGTGCTTGTGGAGGTACCACTTGTCTAAATAGAGACTGGCTATTGTTTTATTTCCAGTAAAATAACTTTTTGGTGTTTAAGTGTAGTTTTTTTTTTTCATCTCACACTGTTTGTTATCTTTCACCATCTACGTAAGTTCTTGAGTTCATGCAGGGACTTTCTGTTTGAGTCACTCTTGGGTTCTCACCTCATTGTACTCCCACACCACTGCACACTAACACACACCACGCTCAAGACTCCCCTTAAAACATGCACACACACACACACACACACACACACCACATTCAAGACCCTGCCTCAAAAAAACCACATCATACACAAAAGCCTCCATCAAACACACACACACACACAAAAGTACACCTACAGTTTCTTCATTGGGGGGTCCATGCAGAACACTTTTCCTCAGTCGTCCAGTGTACCCCTGATAATATGCTTTATTTCTCTCAAAAATGTCTAAACTTGTCGGAGAAGCTTCTGTATAACAACATGAAGCGTATTTTTCTGTTCATTTGCTTGTCATATCCTGCTGGAGAACCCTTAAAGGTTCCGTATACAACCATCCTAGGGTATTGTGTTGTAATAATTTCCAGGATGCAAGTGTAGGTAGGCTGATCTCATAGAAGATAAACTCTTTTTAACAGCCAGACATAAGTGTTGCGACAGCAGGACAGTGTTATTTGTGCCTCTAATTTGTGCCGCTAATTAACCTAATACATCATTTTTAAAAACATTTCTGATCAGTTCATGCAAAAATTATGAAATCTCATCTCTCCCGAGTTCGAGCTTTACCCCTGACTGTCACAAAGACACTGACACTGGAGACTCCTTCCACACTTTACAGAAACACGTTTCTCCTTACAGACGAGGTGAAAGTGACGTTATAAATGTCTCGAGTTTAGAAGACTTGCATATTGTCACAAATCAGCTTTAAAGAAATGTGGAACTGTTAAAAATGATAAATGTATCCCTTACAACAGTATCATTTATAAACAAATACACTTTATTATGTCCTATATTTATTTGTTTAGTAAGACTTTATTATACGTTGCCTAGCTAAAAAAAAAACAAAGAAGGGTCAAATTATTGCGCTGCATCAACAAAGAAAACAACTGAGAAAATTTGAAATGAGTGGAACCGAGTTAGGAAAACTTCAATACTTCAATACATTATTAAAACCTGCAAGGATAATGATGAACCGCCAACTCCGTGGAAGAAATGCGGTCGGAAAAAAAAAAAAAAATTACCGATGGAGATCATTTAAATGCTTGGTGAAGACACAGGGTAAAACAATCAACAGTAAAATCCCGGCCTGTTTAATAGTGAAAGTAATAGCATTTACACACACACACACACACACACACACAAAGACACAATAGATAAAAGAGACTAAACAGCTGTGTGTCCATATGAAATCGTTCAGTTTATTAGGGATCATAAAGACTGGACTTTGGAGCGATTTGAAAAGGTCATGTGACCTGATGAGTCCAGACTGACCCTATTCCAGAGTGATGGGCGTGTCGGGGTAAGGAGGCAAGCGCATGAAGCGATGGACATGTCCACTGTACAAGTCCTCTGGAGACAGTGTTATGACCTGGAGGTTGCTTCAGCTTTTGGGAAGGCAGTGTATCTCACCTGAATTACGTTTGATCTGATGAATGAAACGAAACCTGCGTTCTCTGTATGAAACAGCATCATTCCGTCTCCTCGTTGGTGTAACAGTCATTTACTAAGAGAATGAGAAACCCAGAGCCTCCTTCCTCCCCCTCACGCCCACCCTGGGTGAGTCAGAGCTTTCAGGACATTGCTGCTTCATTAGAATTACCCACAAGACATTCATGTGTCACTCTGATTGATTAGAAGCGGGTTGATTAATTCTCTGTAACAGCAGCTCGGATAGTAGCGCAGGTTCCTATCGACACACTCCCTCTCATACCTTATCATCGTTTCTATAGTAACAGAAAGAACAAGCAGCTAACTTCACCATCAGTATGTACATAATATCCGCGACCAAAAGTATGTGCACCCCTGACCATTACCCCTATTGGAACACACAGCCATGCTCCAGCCTCTAGTAGAAAGCCATCACAGAAGATAAGAGTGGAGTGTGTTATAAGAGGAAACACAGGGGGAACCAAAATGTAATGAGACGTTCTGCAAGGGTGTGATGGCCAGGGGTGCACATACTTTTGTCCATGTGGTGTATTAATGCTTGTCTTAATGTAGGCAGGAAACCATGTTGATGCTTTTAACCCAGTTCACACTTGCTGCCAAAGTTCATACAGATGTACTTTATTATTGAACTTTGACTTTATTTATGAGCCCTGAACACAACAAACTGTTAGCAGATAAACAAATGAATGAACAAACAATGGAAGAATGAACGTAATGAGATTAAAAAGCCCCCAGATGCATTATGAGAGCATGTCACGCCATCTTCACTCGGCAGGGGAGTCCCCAGTGATGTCATCGGCAGCTAGATGAAGATACGTGAGTGAGCCCCTGTTGACCTGAGAGTGGGACGTGTGAAGAGTTCGACACACACCGAGAGAGAGAGAGAGAGAAAACAAATCAGTGCTTTCATTTTCGTTCCTCATTCTACTGAGGAAACATTCAATTTCACCCCACACACACACACACACACACACACACACACACACAAAGTGATTGAATAGTGCTTGTTTGCTTCTCCACATTTGTGTAGTGAAATTATTAATATTTACATTAATAAATAGAATAAATATGTTATGTGAAGTCGCTCAGGAAGTTACAGGTGTTACACAAGACAACACAACACAGCACAACACACTGCAACACAACACACCACAACACACTGCAACACAACACACCACAACACACTGCAACACAACACAACACACTCAAACACAACACACTGCAACACAACACAACACACTGAAACACAATACAACACACCGCAACACACCACACCACAACACACTGCAACACAACACAACACATCGCAACACAACACACTGAAACATGACACAACACACTGAAACATGACACAACACATCACAACACACCACAACACACCGCAACACACCACAACACAACACAACACATCGCAACACAACACACTGAAACATGACACAACACACTGAGACACACTGAAACATGACACAACACATCACAACACACTGCAACACAACACACCACAACTCACTGAAACACAACACAACACACTGAAACACAATACAACACACCGCAACACAACACACCACAACACACTGCAACACAACACAACACACTGAAACACAATACAACACACCGCAACACAACACAACACAACACATCGCAACACAACACACTGAAACATGACACAACACACTGAAACATGACACAACACACCGCAACACACCACAACACAACACATCGCAACACAACACACTGAAACATGACACAACACACTGAGACACACTGAAACACACCACAACACACTGAAACATGACACAACACATCACAACACACTGCAACACAACACACCACAACACACTGAAACACAACACAACACACCACAACACACTGAAACATGACACAACACACTGAAACAGACTGAAACACAACACAACACACCACAACAGAACACACCACTAAACACCACAACACAACACATCGCAACACAACACACCACACCACAACACACTGAAACACAACAGAACACACCACAACACACCACAACACAACACAACACATCACAACACACCACACCACAACACAACACACTGAAACATGACACAACACACTGAAACATACTGAAACACAACAGAACACACCACAACACAACACAACACACTGAAACACACTGAGACACAACACACCACAACACACTGCAACACAACACAACACACTGAAACACAACACAACACAACACACCACAACACAACACAACACAACACACTGAAACATGACACAACACACTGCAACACACCACAACACACCGCAACACATCACAACAGAACACACCACAACACACTGCAACACAACACAGCACAACACACTGCAACACAACACACTGCAACACAACACAACACAACACACCACAACACACTGAAACACAACACAACACACTGCAACACACCACAACACACCGCAACACATCACAACAGAACACACCACAACACACTGCAACACAACACAGCACAACACACTGCAACACATCACAACACACTGAAACAGACCACAACACACTGCAACACACTGAAACACGACACATCGCAACACACTGAAACACAAGACAACACCACAAAACACACTGAAACACAACACAACACACTGAAAGAAATCACAACACACTGAAACATGAGACAACATATCGCAACACAACAAAACACACTGAAACACACCACAGGGTTTAGTCTGGTCGAGTCTATCAGCAGACTTTATCCTAACTGAGCAGCGCCTCATGTCCTGTTAGTGTCACCAGAACAGAACCGAGCCTTGTGGTGATGTCAGTGTGTCACCAGCTTAATGGTGTGTTGGTGTGTTGTGGTGTGTTTCAGTGTGTTGTGGTGTGTTGTCTTCACAAGCCAGTGATAAGCAAACAGTTACTCACTTTAAGACTATCTGTTCCAATACTTTTGCTCGCCTGAACACTGGTGGTCTGCGAGGTGTCGAGTCCTGAGCTGTTTATCAGAGTTAGATATAAATATCAGGAAATGAAAACTGAAATTCTGCTCTGTTGTCTCTCATTCATCTTTTGATGTCAAACTCAGATGTCTTCAGTATGTAGCAAGAACAAGCCAGTAAGCCTTGCTGTTCCAATACTTTCGGAGGGGAAAGTTTAACTCGTTAACTCCAGGAGTTCGGACTTTTCACATTAATGATGAGTTACAGAAGTTAAACACAGTTAATTAAACACATTTTCTACGAGGCTTTACCCTCGGCCCGGTAATCAGTGAAGATGCAGCTGTGGTAAGGTGACATTTCCGGCTTCTAAATGTGTGTGTGGGCGTGTGTGTGTGTGTGTGTGTGTGTGCTACCACAACAGGCGGTGTGTGCACACACAAGGTGGCAATGCCGGTCTGACTCACCTTCTCCAGCAGTGTGTAAGTGTATGTAGATGCACAGAGTGTTGATCCGTGTGGTCAAACCACACACGTGCACACACACACACACACACACACACACACACACATGCAAATATATATCTATATACATTTTTAAAAAACGGTTGTTGAAAAGACTCATAAGAAAGTTAAGTGCAACGTGACAATCAGGTCACTTTTCTGCTTGTTTTAACAGATGACGAGTTTATATACACGTTTATATAAATTACATAAAATATTCAATATTTTTGTTCATTTTTAATTTGAAGGTTTTCCAGCTTCAGCTTTTCGCTGTAATGTTTAGTTTCAAAGAGTTAGATATAAATAACATGAGCCGTGGATAAAGCTTGTAAGAAGGGTTGCCAGGTTTCAGCAAAATACCCACCTGGCCTATAATATAAAAACAGGTTCAGATGGAGTGTTTAGAATGCTTTGTGCAGGTTTTTATTTATTTATTTATTTATTTATTTATGGAAAACAACTTTTCTGAATTGCTGTCGCTATCTGCAACAAGCTCCTCCATCCATCCATCCTCTGATCCGTCTTCCGGCCTTCTATACTGGGGACAGTGGTGGATCCAGCGGTTAAGGCTGTGGATTACCGGGTTACTGATCAGGAGGTTGGAGTTGCCACTGTTGAGCCCTTGATCAAAGCCCCAAACCTTATCTGCTCCAGCCTCCTATCTGGGATATGCACAAATGAAATTTTCTCTTTGGGATTAACCTGTGTAGGGTTTATTCCAGGAAATTCAGGTGTAGTAACCCTGGATGGAGAAGTGGTGGCTCAGGAGGTTGGGGCTCTGGGTTGCTGATTGGATGGTTGAGGGGGTTCGAGTCCTGTCACCTGCCGGGTTGACACTGCTGGGCCCTTAGGCCTCTATGGCCACACTCACTCACTCTGATGTTCCCAGTCCCAAAGCCCAGATGAGAAAGGAGCCAGGAGGAACAAAAAGTAAAAACACCCGCTGAGTTTCCAACCCGTCACAAGGCACACACTTACACACACACACTCACTCACACACTACTGGCAACTGTGAACCACCAGTTAGCCTACAATGCAATGTACTGTGAGAGGAAACTGGAGAACCAAGAGAAATTTTTGAGTTCTCAGCAACTCTTTTGCAGAAATATGACCATATCTGACCTTATCTGTAAAAATTCCACACCTTGAAAGACATTTGTTAGTGTTGGTTTGACTGTGGCCGGACACACACACACATACACACATACACACATTGCCAGCTGATGTCCACAAGCTGTTAAACACTGTGCATCCCTCCATTTTTAACTTCATCCTGTGTGTCCGCTAATGTTTCATTAGTTGTTCCCGCGTTACACACGATCGTTTAAAGACATTTGTTGCACGTCACGGTGTCGAAACAACTTTGTTGTAAAATACATCCACACTTTAGGATGCTTCGCTTTAGGCATTTTAATTGAAGTGTGTTTAGCTTAGCAAGCTAATGCTACCTGCTGCCGTCAGAGCTGTTGTGTCTCACTCCTTATACCCCTATCTCACCTACGCGGTTTCGCGCAGTGGCCATAAGTACGGTTCATTATGATTCACCGCGAGTTTTTGGCGCTGTGAGTACGTTTCCATCTTTCCGCGCGAAAAATTAAACATGTTTAAACATTAAACATGTTTAATTTTAACATTAAACATGTTTAATTTTTTTGCTGGTCCTCGCGGAAGCTTGCAGTCCTTACAAAACTTCGCGGAGCGCCAGCGGAGCGCCAGCGGAGCGTCGATGGGCAATCGCGGCACCTCACGGTGATTAACTCCGCATCTCACCGTGAGTCAAACCGCATAGGTGAGATAGGGGTATTAAGTGAGGTGCAGATAAAGGCTCAGGACGCGCGCATAACTTCTCTAACAAATAAATTTTACTCACAGTTACTTAAGCACAGAACATGAGCACATTTAGCTTAACATTAGCATGTCTGAAGCTATCGACCAGCCTGCTTGGAACTAACTGCCTGATATATGAACCAATAGCACTGAAGCATACATTTATTCAGTCATGTGACTGTTTCCTGACGTAGAACACTACATCCCCTTTCTTTTAAAGATAATACAAAATAAAGAGAAATGCTACATGCATCCTGACCAAAAGAAGGCATTAAGATATGGAGCACATGCACGAACTGGAACATTAGTAAATTGCTCGACTAACATACTGACATATTGTAGGGTCACATATGCAAACATGTAGATTCCATGGCATTTATTTATTTATTTTTTACAGGGCAGCGATCCGCCTACACCCTTGTAAAATCACAAATTTAGGACAACTCTGTGTTTTATCGTGCGTCCATATCTGGTTATGTAAGTTACTGTACTGACGATGACAGCTGGCTTCCAGCATCCTTGCTCTTGCATCCTAACGACCTGAGATAAGTGCTTAGCTGATCTGTCATAATAGCACTTTTGGAACTGTTGTTTATGCAGTCTCTTTGCTCTGACATCTTTGCAGCTGATGACTTTTGGCAAGAGTTGCTGATTGGTGTTGGATAGGGTTGATCGCAGGCGACGACTCATCAACAGCTGAGCTGGTGATTTAAACCCATCGACAGGGCTGTTGCGATATTCCAGGAGACTGAGGTATGGGTCTCTCTTGTCAGCCTTGGCCTTTCCAGCAGCATTTTTGCAGTCTGTATGGATTTCTCTGCCAATCCATTACTTTGTGGGTGGTATGGACTAGTGGTGGTATGTTTAAAGTCCCATGCTCATGTCCTGAACTCACCCGAGCTGTACTGGGGGCCATTATCTGAAATGACATCTTCTGGAACGCCATGTCGTGCAAAAGCAGCTTTGAGTTTGTTTATTACGGCAGTTGAGGTTGTGCTGCTGAGCTTGTCCAACTCAAAGTATCTGCTGTAATAGTCCACTGTCACAAGATACTCCTCGTTGTTCCAGGTGAACAAATCAGTAGCCACTACTTGCCATGGTCTATCTGGGACTTTGTGACTGATCATGGGCTCTTTGGTATTGGAAGGGCGATATGTGAGGCAAACTGAGCATTTGCTGATGATGCTCTCTATTTCTTTCCCAATGCCAGGCCAGAACATGATATCACGGGCCCTCTGCTTACTCTTTTCTATGCCCAGGTGACTGGCATGTATTTGTGACAACATGTCTGATCGAAGGCTTGTAGGGATGACAATCTTTTCACCTTTGAAGATTATTCCCTGCAGGTATGAGAGCTCATCACGATGATTCCAAAATTCTGACACAATCACGGGACATTTTCTTTTCACATCTGGTCAACCTCTTTGTATGACTTTTTTTAGTCATACTTTTTTTTTTCTCTGACCTCCTCTAACTTTGAATCACTGACAGGAAGACTGCTGTATACAATATGCACTTGAAGGTCCATACCTTCACTGAGGCTTGTACTGTATCTTGGTCGGATATAGACTTCCTGGACAATGTGTCTGCGACAGGGATATCCTTACCTGGTCGATGTACTATGGTAAAGTTGTACTTCTGAAGCTGGAGAATCATCCTCTGCAGCCTTGGGGGAACTGATGCCAAGGGCTTCCGCATTATTGACTCGAGGGGCTTGTGGTCGCTCTCAATGGTGACATGTCGGCCGTAGATATATTGGTGGAAGCGCTTACAGCCAAACAATATGGCAAAGAGCTCTTTCTCAATTTGAGCATAGTTGATTTCACTTTCAGAGAGAGATTTGGACGCGTATGCAATGGGTCTTCCATCTTGCATTAACACTGCCCCAAGCCCGTATTTGGAGGCATCAACTTGTAATCTGAGCTCTTTGATAGGGTCAACATAGGCTAAGACTGGACCTGGTTGAAGGCTTTGTCATGCTGAACATCCCAGAAAAACTCACTTGAATCCTTCAGAAGCTGTCGCAGCAGTGCGTTGACATCAGAGAGGCCAGGTGCAAATTTGGAGAGGTCATTTATCATACCTAGCACTGTCTCAAGCTCTCCTTTATCTTTGGGTGGCTCCATGTCTCTTACAGCAGTGACTTTGGCGGGGTCAAGTTTTATTCCGTCAGCAGTGAGGAGATGTCCAAAATAGCTCACCTCTGTAGCGCAGATGACGCTCTTTTCTGGATTGAGCTTGACTCCTCTCTCTCTAGAACGCTGTAGCATGGCACGGAGACGTTCATCATGCTCTGCCTTAGTCTTTCCGTGAATGAGGATGTCATCGACTATGGCCATAACTCCTTCTATGCCTTCATACGTTTCATCAATTTTCCGCTGGAACTCATCTTGAGCAGAAATAAGGCCAAAAGGAAGACGTTGGAAATGGTAGCGTCCCAAGACTGTGTAAAAAGTGGTCAATCTTGATGATTCTTCAGTAAGCTTAATAGCCAATACCCTGATCGGGCATCTAGGACATATCGGGCACCAGCTAGCCTGGATGTTAGAAAGGATCTCCCAACGGCCATTTCAACGGCCACTCTCAATTAACCCATTCAGTTGGCTCAGTGATCTTAACGATGACATCCTGTCTTTCCATACTCTCAAGCTACTCTTTAAGACGGCTGCGTAATGCAAGAGGGATGTGTCTGGGTGGATGGACTACTGGGGTTGCGTGTGGGTCTAGGTGTATGGTACACTCACCCGGAAACAGTCCGATCCCTCTGAAAACATCTGCAAACTTCTCCAGGATGGGCTTTTCTGCCAGCGGCTCTGTAATTGACAGTACAAGCTTTATGAGGCCAAAGTCTATGCATCCTTTTAGACCTATGACAGGGGGTGAACTTGTGTCGACCA